>JAQFZP010000985.1:0-24160 GCA_034695745.1 Geophilus truncorum | reverse complement strand
TATGTACAAATTGTGACGTCTGAGTGACGTCATATGAATTTAACGAATCCGGTGGCGCTGGTGTGGCGCCCCTCACAAATGGATTGCATTATCCCTTTAAGAGACACCATTCTTCTTGATTGTTTCTCGTTTCCTCGTCTCATTTGCGTTTTTTAGATGGGCTTTGCGTCAATTCCATCTGTGACTGCACTACCCTGGTTTTTTCTTGGTAAATGAATCTTTTGGTTTATTGAATACACAGCCAACACCTTTTCCTTTTCATAATGATGATGTCAGAAGCAGGTGGTGAATACAACTTGTGATGGATTATGGTAATGCTACTTAATGTCAGACACTCAAAAGTTCCACAAAACACAGGAGTTTGCGTTTGCTTTGTGCCCACACAGTAATTATTTTTTTCTAAATTATTTTTTTATTATGATTACAGTGCTGCTTTTAATGATAATTTTTAAATAAATATTTTGACAGTAATTGGCGAATTTGGACTTGTAGTTGAACGTCATTTTTAGGTAGAAAATGTCATTATCTTATCAAGACAAAAAATGATTTTTTTTCCTCTTTTTTTGGGTGAAGGAATTTATTATGTATGAATGAAGAGATATATTTTGACGTACGTAAATGTGGATAATTTGATCATTAGTGAAATTGTTGAGTGGAAAATTGCAACCACTAAATGTATTTTTGATGAGAAATTTAAGGAATTGAGAAGAACGCACTTGAAATCAACTTCAAAATCAGATAAAAATACAATTTAAAACATTTTTTTTATCTTATCACTGAATTTCGTGAAAAAAGTAACAAAAATTGATCTATTTTACCCATTTCTGTATATAAATTTTACATTATTTACCGCAAAATCCTTAAATTATGCCTAAAAACTACATTCTAATCGACATTTTCGTCCATCTTTATCAGCACCAAAATTTCCCTCTCTAAATCGCAAAAATCAGCATTTCTACCTTTTAAAGTGTTATTTACAGTTGGCAATGCACAAAACCCTCGCCGCTGTATCAGAAATCATATTTTTTTCAGCGAAAGTTTGTTGAGAGAATTTTCTTCGCGAATGTCAGCTCGGTTCGGATTTCGCTCGCAAAGTGAGTGTAGATAAACAGCCAAGTTGCTATTGAATATTTCAAGTGGTTTCAATATTAGTCATGACAGTTGCATTACCAACGCTGCACCCGTCAAAAGTTTGCAGCCGTAATTTGTACTCTGAAAACGAACGGACGATTGGGGTTCAATAATTCATTGCGCAATTCAAGACGTGTCATGCGCGATTTTCGGTCACTTTTGCGAATCGGTCGCAATTCGCGAGGCGCGTGCGAAGCGGAAGTGAATCCTGCTTTGTGTATTGGAAGAAATTGGTGGGGCAATGGGAATGGTGATTAATTAAGTCCACTTATAATAATTAGGATTTGGATGAATGCGCATAAACGGTGACGCTACAACAACAACCTTGAAGTGTGTCGTGTCTGTCAAAATGCAGGCGAAAATCAATATAAGGATGAGCAGCGTCTTTACTGCATTGATAGGGGCGTATATGCGTGAGTGTTCCGCGACTCGATTTAAAGGCAATGTGATGTTGTGATGACATATCAAAGTTACAGCGTGTGGCAGTAAAGCGGAAACAAAACAGGAAGAGTTTTGCAAATGGCAGGAAGTGTCAAATTTCATCATTTGTTTGATAGTTGTAGTTTTTTTTTTGGATGGGTAAAATTAGAAAATGTGTTAAATTTGTATAGAGTTAATAATTTATAGAGTTTTAAAAAGCTCCGCCTTGGCTTTTCTGCATTGCTTCACTAATAAATTTTTATACATTTTTTTTTTTATTTATATCTTAGAATTAGTTTTCGAATTAGACTGTGCTCTTCAGGTTTCTAAATGACATTTTTTTATAACTATTAAAGTTTAGGAAATATGATAAATTTTGAAATTTTTTTAAAGTTGACCTGCTCACCTGCATTACTTCATCTTTAAAATCATTGGTAACAACCTAGATAACCACATAAAAACAACATTATACTACAGTTAGATCCTTTTTGAACTTTCTTCCAGACATTTTTCATCTTCTTTTAACATCTTTCAACTTCAGAAGTTTTTTTAAAAATTAAAGGGATGTAATTGAATAAAAGTTTGCCGTCATTCGCAGGTGTCTTTGTTGGATTGATTTTTCTTTGAGGCTTCTACCGCTAAGATAAGGTTAAACGTAAATAGGTAAACGTGCATTGAATTGCCGAGTTCCAAGTCGAACGTGAAAAGAAGTTGTTGATAAATTTGCAGAGGCTGAGCTCGAGGTAGAGTATGGATTTTGATTGCATAAGTGAATCTAATATTAAATTTTAATTGCGTGTATTATTCAAAGAGTTATTAATTAAGTTAGAATGCAATTTCAAGTTAGAATGCAATTTCAGTGCAAAAGCTGGGAAGATTTGAAACAAGAAGTAAATAAATTTAGAATAAAAAAACAACAAATTGAGTGACTGTGAAAAGCGAGTTGAAAGTCATATTTTGTTGATTTGAATAAGAACACGATATACTTGTGAATGTTGCATTAAGCAATCATAAAATAGAGTGAGAGGAACGCATAAGAGTGTAAACAAATTCGAGTTTTGTTATCTTCTCCTATCATGCACGTGTCAAGTTTCCCATTTTAAATTCAATTTTATCAGGTTGAATTGAACACGTTTTTATCATTTTCATTTTCATTTGAATAATTAATTTCCTCAATTCTGGAAATGTTTTAATCGAGTAAGGAAATTATTAAAATCGCATTTGTTAATGAGACGTTGTCAATTAGAATGGGCTTTCTTCGTTTTTGTGGAGTTTTTAGTTAATTAAAAATATTTCTTAATGAAATTATAAGCCTTTGAATACTTTTTTTTAAATATAATTTTTCATTTGTTTTGTAATTTGGTGAAATTTAAAGGGTTAAAGCGGCGCACTTCTGATTTAAATTTCTAAGCCAATCTTTAGTTTTACGTATTTATTTAATCTTTAAAGTTTCATACTTTTTACTTCAATTTACTAAATTCAGTACTTCCGGTTGCATTTTAAGAGTAAATAATCTTACTCACATTATTCTAGAAGCTCATTAAATCTCTAACTGAACCGAAATTGCAGTTATTGCAGTGAAGCTTTTTAATTTTTTATAGCAATTTGAAGCTGGCTCTAAAGGCATTTCCGGTAGAATTAGAGGTTTGAAACTTTAAAGTTATCTAATTAAGTAATTAAAACTTCATGGTGAACTAAAAATACTATTCATTTCCGCTCCAAATTGAAATCTAACTGAATTCTTAATTCAAAACAACAGATATTTACTCCAATATCATCTTCATTACTATTTCCATTTAAATATTTTTTTTATAAAGTTGTTTTAAATGGAAAAAAAAAACTTTGTTGAGACTTACTCTAATCTCAGCCATAACCGTAAATCAAAACTCACCTCTACCACAACCGAAAAAATCCAGCTTTGATTTTTTTTTTAATACCTCTCCCATTTTTTTTTTTTACTTTTCTAACCCATAGATATATATTTTCTTTTATTTTTATCGTGTGAAAGTAATTCAGCAACCTCAAAGACGTTCGATATCATCCACGCAACGAGGCCTAGCGAAATGGGTAAATGCAGACCGAACCATTACACCGAACCCAAAACGCCAAGTTGGAAAATAAAAACATTTTCATGGGTGAAACACATTCCCCGCACCGACTCCCCATGTACTTTGCATCTGCAAGACCCGGGGGCTGGAGAAACAGTCACGTGACTCGTTTCGTGGCACTGTCTCGAGGCAATAAGATTTTACTGCCGCGCGGAACGAAGGGAAATGCAGATGTCGTTATAACAGGTGGCTTTCCCTCTATACCCCGACCTCTGATGAGTTAAGAGAAGTCATTTCGGGGTTTTCTCCCTTGCCAAAAAAACCCGTTACACCTTGCGAAGGTAGGGTAGTTAAGTTTTGAAAGGGAAGCAGGTAAATTGAGACGCCATCTATCATCTTGTTTGATGGCGCAGTGGAAAGGGTTTAAGGGGGTTAATGGGGTGGGTGGAAACGGGCGGAAAAGGAGTTGGGTTTTGCGGTCGGTGGGCGAAGAAGATGATGTATGGAAATGAGGTTTTTACAAGTCTCACCTTGGATGACCTTGAGATCGATGAGCAAAGTGGCCAAGAGGATGAGTCCTTGGAGGAGGGTGAGGAACACCACTGCGATGTTGGTTAATTTCGAGTTGAGAAAATGCCATAAATATTCACATAACCTGCAAAACGCGTGGAAGATGAGGGTTAGTTAATGATGCATCGTTATTTTAATTTTTTTTTTTTTTTTTATTTGGGAGACTGGGAAATTGTGAAGGGTTGTCCTTGTGGAGCTGGGAATGAGTAATGGCAGAGCAGCCATGATTCGAGCAAAGAGACAAAAGGAAATCAATAAAGGAGTTGGCCAAGGCCAGAGTCTCGCTACAAATCATGCAGTGCTACAATAGGTATAAAGTCGAGCAACAAATTACCTTCCACCTGTTAAGGTGTCTGTTTTGATGCTTAAATTTTTTAATTTTTTCTATAAAAATGAATTATGACTATTTTTCACAATTAGATGTAATTAATTGAAATGTTATTTACTTTGTTTGTAATGCTCTTTAGGCAGGTGTTAATGATGAGGTGAACGAAGCTGGAATTGATTACTCGCATGTTAATTGATGATGGATCGCAAATCGAGATAATCTGGTGCTTGATGTCTTTTAAACAGGAAGTGATTGATGGTTATCTTAGGATGGTACAAGTTAATTGGGAATTTGATGAATCTCTTGCAACAGGAAAAAACGAGGTTGATCTGGTTCGTTGGTAAAGTGACAAAAAGGAAGAAGAGTTGTGCCATCGTTCACGAAAGCGGTGGAAGAAATGACGTGTCGTGGTATTAATATCAATGGAAAGGTAGAAAGAAAGTTAAAATAAATCATTTCCGGTGATGCAAATGTCAAAATTCGACCGGAAGTTTATTAGGATTCTGGAAATCGGATAAAATGTATCATTTAAAGTGACACTTCCGGTTAACTGTTTCCTGCATTCGTGTCTAGATCACTAGATAATTAATTTTTGTTTCTAATTTCGGCGGTTTGAGCCGCCAAATTACATTATTCAAAGCACGGTAAGTTTTGGAAGTGGACGGCAGCTTCGAAATTGGACGCCGGATTTATGGTCACTAATGAACACCAATTGAATGTCCCGATAGACGCCGTGACCAGCCCTTTGCGTGTCGCATTCGAGCCAATACTCATTAGCATAAAGGGAAACTGCACACACACACACAACACATGCGGGTTTATTGACTCGCCCCGCAGTCGCTCGATACCCGTTAGTGGTCAGTCGGCGCGCAAGAACTGTGAACGCCGACCCGAGACAGCTATTGATGGTCAGATCACGAAAGCTCGTTTGGTCGAGGGGCTAAATCATCGACGGTCTCTGTGGCGGCGAACAGGTGGCGAGAAGAAAGGAAACGGACAATTCGTCAGAAAATGGCCGCTCGTCTGTATTCGTGGCTGGCTGCGAGTCTTTATTATGTCGAGCAGCGAGAATAAGGGTCTAAAGAATTTAATGATGGCGCATTTTTTTCTCGTGCGCCTTTTATGGTGAAAAAGCGCGATTTGTGTCTTATTTCTAGTGCCATGATTTTTCATCTCGCTCGGGAAATGGAAGAAGAGGGAAATAAGTTGGCGGCGTGCCCACTGCTTTTGTATCTTGTGAAACAGGTTGCTGGAAATGGCCACAGGTTTTATTTTTTAAATGAGATCAAAATGCGCGCTGGAAGCTGTAAAATAAGACAATTTTTTTTTTTCGTTTTACAAAAAAAAAAAATTAGAGTTTTACTATTTTTTTGTAGAGGTTATTGGATCTCATGCTCTTTATCCGTAATGAGGTTGGGATTATGCGGGAAAGCAGTTTTGGTATAAACAACGATGAAGTTGATGTATAAATTACATTTTACAATGTAGTAACTTTATTGAATTTGAAAATTTAATGTTCAAAATTCAGTGATGCCCTGGTGATTATGGTCTTGTTGTTATAAGAAAAAAACACGAAAATCAGGATTTAGAAAAAGTTAAAAATAAATATCGGTATCGGCCGATATTTTATTCAAACTATCGCAAATCGGCCGATTTGCAATTTTCCCCGTATCGGTCAAGCCCTAATTCTAAGATTACAATGAAAACCCGATAAGTTTTAAATGTAGTGAAAAATACTTTGAATCAGCCGACACCAGACAAGCATCACATCAGTGAAGTCATAATGCGAACTGCGCGGTCGCAATGACTATAGTTTGCATATTTAGCTCGTGAAAGTGGTTCCCCTTTAGGCGACATTAGAGCCGTGTTTGTGTTCGATTCGTTCTTGCCTCGATCGGACGGTGGACGCACAAACAGGAGGATTTATGCGGTTATGGAGTGCGCATGTGCTTTAAGCCGGTTACAAATTTGAGAGGATGGAGACATTGACAGTCTCATTGGGATGGCAGCCAAATGGGAAGAGATTTCGTAGGTAAACAGTGAATTTGCTCATGAATTTGTAAAGAAATGGGCTTCGTGACACACGCACAGAGAGCAGAATAAACACTTGTGTGCGGCGCCAATTCCTTGCTGCTCGAATTAATGCAACAGAGCGGCGCGCATGAATGTGAAATCATTAAGTTTTAAGTTGAGCGACTCGACGAACAGACGGGAAATTTAATCAGAGTAAAGTACGTGGCACTTTTTCCTTTTTTCCCTTGCATCATCATTATTATTATTATTACGCCAGTTTATTCGTGTTGGTTTTGGTCGAAGAGGCGAGAACGAGAAAGTTTGGAGCATCAAGTCGCCTCGACTATCGATCATGCGTTCATGGGCCCGTACAACACGAGAATTCAATTGAAAAGATAATCCACGAGTGAGGTGATAAGTTATCTCGAGGATTGCCGCCATGTTGCGAGTAGATAAACAAGGAAAAGGCGACGTGAGTGCGGAGTAATGAAATTAATGGCAGATGCGAGTAATTGTTGGTGAGACCGTTCGCAGGTTTTGTTCCGTTTGCTTTATCGAGGAGTCAATTTAGCGTTGTAACGAGTTGCGATGCGCTCAATGTCAAACGGGGTTTTGCACTCGAGCAATATTTGAATTTCAATTTGCACGTAATACGAGCATTACTCTTAATTAATTTTTCCAAACCGTGTTCGGGTTATTGTACATCTTGAAGCGTAAAACCCGGTTTAGTGGTTGCAAAGTTTGAAATTTTTATTTTTATTTTTTTTCTCATTGGTTGGATGTACTTGTAGATGGATGGTGAGTGTTTTCAAGCTGTTAGTGACATCTGATGACAAATTCCTGAAATTCCCTCGTGTGATTTGTATCAATTTTATGTTGTAATTTTTGGTTTTAATTGGTGTAAGGGGGGATATGGGGGGGTAAAAGTCAAAATTTAGTGGTTTATTAATTGACTTATTAAAGTCGTCAAAGTTAAACACTGGAACGCTAAAGATTAAAGGCGATGTAAGCGGGATTGTGGGAAATAAATGAATACGGTACCAGAGATACTACTGTATACACATCGTTTCATTCATTTCAAAGAGATGAATGTGTGTTGTTATCTGCAAACCTTTTCACTTCGCATTTTGATTTCCAGCTGCTTTTCGTGTCATTTCCGGTCTGGTTTAAGGCTTAAAGGATTGAGCTTTTAAATCCGCACAACTTCAACTCTAGCTTTCACCGGAAGTGACATTTTAGATGTTAAAATAGTTTTCAAAGAAAACGCGAGGTTTGATTTCATCGTAAACTTGCGACAATCTGTTTCCATTTCTCGCATGCGCTGTGTAAATTTACGACTCGAATCTCGGGATTTGATAAAGTTGTAAAGTGGAAAGAAAAATGAGACTTAAACGCAGAATTACGGCGAATATCTCGCGGCCGTAGACGAAGACGGAAACGGAAGAGCGATGAGTCGTCTGTGAGAGAAAGCACAAACAGATGGGTCTTTTGAGGACTGCGAAAGTCCTCTTTATGCCAGAATATTTTATCGCGTGACAGGAAACTGTTGCACGGCACCGGCTGCTAAATTGTGCTCGTGGAGCGAGAGATAAGACGTGGAAAAAATTTCCATTGGCTAATTTGTCGTGCATTTAAAAGCGGCGAAGAAATGGTTTTGTGAGAATCATCTTTTTTGCGCGACTTTGACTAATACCTTGCAAACTTCGGTCGTCCGAGAAATATTGTTATTAAAACTTCTAAAAATTTAATTTGAAATCACTCGTGTTTTAAATTAAATTGTGGTCAACTTTTGAGTAATGAAAACATTTGTTCTCAAAATTGATTATACAGGGTAATTACAAAAGAAATTGATAGTTTTAACATTGTATTGCATCAACACTATTGTTGATGTTGACATTTACGTTACATGGGCAGAATTTGTTTTTTCTCAATTCCAGCAAGCAAAATTCTTTTTTAACAGCATTTACAGTCATTTTGGCTTGCTGGTCACGTGATGACTGATGTCTTAGCTGATATCATTCTTGCATATGGGGAAAAAACCTTTTGAGTTTCTCTACAAACCCATATATATCTACAATAGTTTTGATGTAATACAATGTTGAAACTGTCAATTTCTTTTGTAATCACTTTGTATAATTAATTTTGAGAACTAATGTTGAAACTTTTCAAACTAACTCTTAAGTAGAAACTTACTTCTTATTAGAGTCCTCATCCACGAAAGCGCCGTTGAAATCCCACACGGCGTGATCTTGGCTCTTCATGAGTTCTTCATGACTGGAAAAGTAGGAAACAAACGTAAAGATTTATTTATTAAGTGAGCGGAATTTGGGGAATTAATTTATTTCGTAATTCGCTTTGACAAGTGGCGAACCGACAGCCAAACCGCCCATCGGGAGGAGCTTTTGTTCGATGCGCGGTTCGCAAAGGAGAATTCCTCCATCTCCCGCAGCGCGGAGAGCAGCGGCGTCCGAGTCGGGGCTCGTTGTTTATGCAGTCCATTAATGGAATTATTAGGCTTATCGCTAGTTGCCACGCTGCAGCGGAATTCATTACTGACATAACCTTTCGTGCGCCTACTATTTCATCCATTTTCACGTGTGCTGTGCAGTGTACAAACCCACACACACACACACACACACACACACACACACACTTTGCCTTGCCTTTCACTCTTTTATCTGCGCGAGCGACCTCTGGGGGATATTTCTTTGCGCAGAAATTGAACAAATTCCATTTATTGCGGTCCACTTGGCCTCGATCCAAATTTATAATTAAAACGATCTTTTAAGAAAGTAAACGCTTGTCGACGTCACGTGCGATTTATTAATCCGGGGTTTTTAAGTAATGGACACGGGAATAATAAGATGAAGTAAATTTCCGGTAATTCCGGAAATATGCATATTTAAATTCAACTTAAAAAAAATCAAATGATCTAATTAAAGCACCAATTACAAGTAAATAGGTTCCCAAAGCCGAACTGGCATCTCATCAATCACTCAGACGTTCAAAACACCGGATCCCCAGAGACGCTCTCCCACAAACTCGAATTTTCTATGTATAAAGGAAAGCCGGAACCCATTTTTCATCACCAGATTGCGCAACTTGGCCCCTTTAAAGCCCCCCTACAACTACACCTGATGCTGACCAGCACCCGCGACTATAAATTCCAGATTACAGGCCTCGCACACACGGATTACCTGAAGCGTGGGGTGTAGTCGATAAATCAAGAGATTGTTATTAACTTTCAGTAATGCGTGGTGAGACTCATCTTAAAAACATTAGAAGACGCAGGAATGCGGCAAATGGCGTCCACGCCCACTTATCAGGTCGGCGAGGTGTTTATCCACTTTGTGGCCCTGTTTTTCGCGCTGTGGGGTTAATGTTTATCAGGTATCGGAGACGGCCACGTCTCATCTGGCCCCTGAGACTCATAATCTGTTGCTCTCGCTCTCGAAACGTGCATCAATTCTGTTTCAGGCCTTGTGGTTTGTATATGAAGATGGAGGAGACGCATCCAGCGCTTTACAGGTCTCGGGAGTCGGATGCTCGTGTTTTTTCGCTCCCGTTACTCTCCCGTTACTTCACTCCTGGTTCCCGGGACCTTGTTTATTTAAGTGTGATTCACTTCGGCAAATGTCGGCTGTGATTTGATTGACAGCAAATTGCGATTTGTGACTTTAAGAGTCGTTAAGAACATAAAAGTAAGAAATAGTTTTTTTTTTTTGTTTTTTTTTATCTTTTTTTTTTTAATTTAGTTTATGTGGACTGTGCCATCTGGTAGAAATATTAGATATTTTTTATCAAGAGAAATAAAAGTTGTTTTATTATTATATTTTTATTTTTTTTTTACCTTTTTAAAAATTTTTATCTTACAAGTTAGTGTTATTAAATTCGAATAATTAAAATCGGTTCGTGTGAATGGTGGAAAAAAAAAATCCAATTATCTGCGAGTTTTGTTGGAAAGGTTAAAAAGTTGGGGCGAGATTTTTTTTCTTCTTGTTGGACTAAGTAAATTAAAAGGTAATGGAAAGTCTCGTAAATGGATTTGAAGATGGCGGGTTTTGTTGTTTCGTGCGATCGACTCCGGTAAAGGGAGCGGTTACATAAATTTTGCAAAACGCTTTTGAGCGGAGGAGGATAAAATTTGCATAGTTTGCATACTTTTATCTTAGCTCCAAGATACGTGCATCGATTTATCAAATTTGTTTTTATAAGGAATTTTTTTTTTTTTTTTTTTTTTTTTACAATTTATTTATTTACTTAAAGTTTTTTTGTCAAATTGTAAACAATCCACTCCGTTGAGTCCATTCCATCAAATTTCTGCTTTTGATAATACGATGAAAGGGAAACAAAATTTCAAATGTTGCCGTGGAATTAGTGAAAAATGCAGTTACAAATTTTGAAATGAAACATTTTCATTAAAAATGGAAATATCAAGTGTCCCATTCACCGAAACTCATCTAAAGTTAATTACACTCAACCAAATGACATCTCTGACAATCCATTTTTGGGTGCAACGGACAAATTCGAGCTTAAACTAATTACTAATTTTCATTTAGGTTCACTGCACAATTCTTGTGCACAAACATCTATGTACTAATTGTATTTTTGCTTATTATAGATGAAGCAATTAAAAACAAGCTGTTTTCTCGATCTATCGAGGCAAAACTAGCCGAGAAATTCGAAAAATGTTGCAATTAAACCTAGATCGATTAATTTCTCCAAAATAATTTCTACCTGAAGTGTCATTAGAGCTCGATTTTAATTAATAGAGTAAACACGTAAATAGTGGTTTTACAAGACTCTACGTCGTATTAACGCTGAGTAATAGGATTTTACTTTAAAGGACGGAGGGGATGGTAATAGATGTGACGTGAATATTTATTTATTTTTATAATTTTTTTTTTTTTTCGTTTTGGACTGACGTTGCAGAAGATTTGCTCATTAATTATACAAGATGCAGGTAATGGGTGGCAGTGAGGCTGAGCAGAGCGTTTGCCAGCCTGTCTGGCCTCGCTTAAGCCATTAGCTACTGTACACATGTGGTTGTCATCGGCAGGCAAATTAACTGACAGGGGCAGCTATGAATTGGCCTCATAGGAAATGGCGGGTAAAACACAAAGGAATGGAAGATGTGAAGTGCCGAGTTTTGCATGAAAAATAAATAGAGGATTGCGAAAGGGGAAGCTTGAGTTTCGTAAACAGTATGCTTGAGTGATGAAATTCGAGGAAATGCTTTCTGATTGTGAAACATTTATTTTTTTATTTTTTTTAATTTAAAAAAAAAATATTTTTAATTTAGTTTTTGAAATTTTTATTCGGGGGCAACGTAGAAAGTAGCTACTGAAATTTTTAATTTTTTTTTTTTTGTTTTTTTTTTTTTATTGAGATTGAAACGAATTTAAAGTGAGTTTTGGTATTGATTGATGTTTTAAAGTTGAAATTGCTATTGTGGCGCAATCTGGTGGGGAAGTGGCGAAGTGAAACTGAAACACAGGTTTCCCTTTAATTAAACGAGTTGACATTTTCACAGATTTATTTAAATCTGGATTACTGTTTCTACCGACTGAAAAATTAATTAAATAACGTTCATTTTTCAATGGCGTCAATTTTTTATCAACTCGTTACAAATGAAACTTTAATTAGAATTTATCAAAATTCAATTTGTGTCGCACAAGTGGAAGAAGAAAAATGCATTTATTTGCATCCATCTAAACATCTTTTCTAAATAAATTAAATAATTTATACAAAATACAGTTTTTCTCTGGAAAAACACAACCGGATATAGCAAGAAAAAAATAACACTGCTTTTAATAGCACTTAAAACAGTCGAGTGAATTTCCCGATTTGCAACGAGCGTTTTAATTTTTATTAATATTTTTTCCGCCGTTATTTATTAGCGGCAAAGCGTTGCAGAAACGCACATGCCATCAGTCGAATTTAATCATAGTCATGCGGGGATGTAATAAGATCCCACAATCAGCAACATTTTGGCTATAAATTACACCTCGTAAAACGCTAAGGGGTGCGTGAAGACGGCGGGGGGAGACGCGGAACGTCGTAGAGAAAGGGGTGTCGAGAACGCGCAATTGAAATTTTAATGCTTCATTAGTAGCAAGAAGCTTTAGTGGATTCAAGTTGCTCGTCTCGAATGGATGACCTTTAAAACCGTGGCATAAAAGGGTTATTGGCGTGTATCGAAGGGTTTTATCAATGCTCGAGCGTTTTACGACTGCCGTTTTATGATGACGCTGCGTGATGTTTATGACGGGCGTGGCTGTGGCGATTCGAGACACCTTTTATTACTGTATATATGTATGGGTCAAGTGAGTGAGCGGGAGTCGTTTCACTTTGTGCGAGTTGATGAATGAGAGCCGTTTGTGAGTCGGGGAATGGGTAGCGTAGCGTGCAAGTGCCAGTAACGGGCACCTGTTAAAATATCGTGTGGAATACAGAAAAGGGGCTATAGGTGTTTGTTTGTTTTTTTTTTTGGATATTGAAGTGAAATATCTTAATATTTTGCTGTATTTTGTTGTGAAATCAAGATACTAGAGAGTTTGTGCTACTCTACGAAAAATTGTGAAATTGTTACCTATATATATATTTTATAGTTATAGTTGTAGTGATGAAGGCTATATTGTAATATTTCACTAAATTTTACTAAATTTCGCTCTTTTTTCATGCTTTTCGATTTATTTAAAATAAACTAAAACTGCGGTATAAAAAAACCAATTCAACTATTAACATCATTAGCAGCCTGTCTTGCGATTCTTTGAAAAACACAAGTCACGGAATTAACCAACGCGTCGTAGCAAGCGCAACTTGAACTATAAAACACAAAGAAATTGACATTTGAAACAAGAAGTAAGCCTTTTGTAATTAAAATACGTGAGGATTAGAATAAACGCGAGCAAAAGTCGATACTTTTTCACACCGAGGGGATTAAATGGATGTTTTTAAATTGTGACTTTGAATTTAATGCGGTTAATTTATACGAGTTTTTAGTGATCTTGTTCTTTCCATTTAAATTGAGCTTAAGTGAAGGGAAAAGTGAGTCGTAATTCGTCAGGGGGCCTGAAAATGTTTATTTCGGTGCGAGTTAACGCTAATTAGACTCTTGTTTATAATTAGAGTAAATGCACGAGCGTTATTAAGCGATACTCGTAAATAAATATATGGAAGAGGACACGCGAGGCTAAGAGGCTACCTTTTGGCTTTTCAATCCTGAGAGACTGGACGTGACGTAAATGAATGGTGGTCTGCATTACCAAGTGGTTGTGGGTAATTATTCTACAGTCTATCCATCACTGTGACAAGAAGCGCTTTAGTCCTTAATTTACGTCGCGGTTTATCCGAATTTGTTAAGTTAACAACAATTTGTCCCAATCGGAGCACTTAAAATGGCACTTTCGGTTAAGAAATATAGATGCGAAATTTTTTTAACATACGTTTCAAACATTGAGATTTGATTCAATACAACTTGTAAGACCTGAATCTAACCGGAAGTATCACTCTTTCAGCTCTAAAATGTGTCTTTTGTTTGCGGATTCCACTTAACTCAATTTGGAGCTGAATGTAATACTACTTCCGGTTTTGTCAAAGTTCTGCAATTTTGTGAAACCTTATTAATGATATGGGGCTAGGTGTTGTTAAAATTGTAAGCTTTAATATAATCCGGAAGTGTCTTTACTTTAGCCTTAAGATGTGACTTTTGCTTTGGTCTCCACAACTGCACTTAGGAGCACTTTTAATACAACTTCCGGTTTTGTCAGAGCAGTAAAATTTCGTTGGAAGTGTGGATCTATATGCTTTTAAAATTTTTAATCTATATATTAACCGGAAATTGCATGTTTGCTCGCTCCGAATTGGAACAATGGGCAAAGTAGCTGTGAAATTTCATTTAATTTCATCTTTAAAATTTTATACCGTAATTGAATTTGACTTGATACGAGTCTAAATTAAATTAAAATGTATTAAAGAACGTCTCGTTTGAGTTTGGGAATTGCTGTTCCAGCACTTGTTTGTTGTTTAACTCGCTTTTTGCTTTTAAAGACGAAAAATCAATTAGAAAGCCTTATCAGGACAGTCGTAAGCTTCTTTTTATATTCTAGGAAACGGACCAATTACAAAAGATTAGAAAAAAGAGTAACAAAAATTTCCTCCCACTAACATTACGCCATTTTTATTTTTTGCCCAATCTAATTATTTTAAATAATGATTAAAAATGGATTTTTTTTTTTAAAGCTAAATCTTCAATTACAGTATTCAGCCGGAGAGGGGAAAGTTGTAAGTAGGATTGAAGTGTAATCAAAGGATTAGTTTGTGCAGTTGGCAAATAAGTAGATCTCTTCATTAGCGGGCGAGTTGGCTCGAGGCTTGGGGAAACAACGGACAATTATACCGCAGTAAGGAAAAGAAATCAGCAGTAGAAACTAGGCCTTGATTAAATAGAAACTCTGGGTACACTGTTTTGATTGAGAATGTCAACTTTTGCGGTAGACATTTGCCTAAAGATAAGTTAAGATGCCACTTTTTAAGTTGTAGATTTCTTATGTTTTAAAAACTATGGGAAGCAAGAATCAAGCTTTTTTTCTGGATTATGTCGGATTTTCAGCAGGGATTATTTGTGATTTGTGGTTAGATCGTACTGTTAAAAATCTTTGGGTAATGCTTAATGTTGAGGTTGGTGATATTGTTCTGGTTGTTGAAAATGTTCTTAGTCAGCTTTGGAAATTGGCACAAATAGTTTCTCATTTTTAAAATTGTGATGGTATTGTAAAATCGTGACTTTGACAGAATGGTTATCACAAACAATTTTGGCATTCGATTCAGCGTTTGTTTTTTTTACTAACAAGTAAGTTACTCTAAATTTGGATGGGGATGATGTTGTGAATTTCTATCAGCTTTAAATGGTCTAAATTTAAAATGTAAAGTGTTTATTGGTCAGTAAGATAAATTTATATCTACTGGTAAAAATTAAAAGATTTTTAAAAATTGGCCGCATTCAGGGTTATTCGTTTTTTACTGTTTATGCTGTTAGAAAATGGTGCAACTGTATGCCATACTCTAAAAACATGAACAGCAAAAACGACATTGAACATAGCTAACGTCTCAAAAACCACTAAAAATACATTAAAAGTAAATATTATTTTTTAATTAAACCACATTTTGAATTATGTAGTGCAAAATCCTTCTATTCACCATCACAAATTGACACTTATGTCATATTAACAACCTTCCAAACAAATTCCCCATCATTCGTCTCTCTGACTTTCACCAAACAAATGATGTTTAGTGAAAACACGTTTTTAATTAATTACTCATTAAACGACACAAATTGCATTTTTGCTAACAACCTTAATGATATGTTGATATTCAATTCAACGTGATCAACCCTACTTTAGGCTTAGTACAGCAACACTTTTCCCTTATGTGCGCGCTTGTAGAAACAGCCAAAGGCGCGTTTTCTTTAAAAGTTGGCTTCTTTGCAATCTTTTGTGTCTACGTGTGGACTGTGAGATTAATTTCCGCCCGTTGAGAAAATGACTGCAGGGGCTGCTCTCATGAATACATGGCCCACGCAGCGCCCTAGATCCAGACTAAATCATGAAACATTCATGGCAAAAGTAAAAAAAAAACTCGGATAGAAAGAAGTTGCACTCCAGAGGATGTGTTCTCAGAGGAGAATATGGAAATTTCGGCTGAAAGAGGGCGCTGTATGGGTCAATTCGGCGTTTTTTTACATAATGCTCTGTTTAGTAGGGGTGTAATGTTATTGATGGATTTTAATAACGACTTGCATCGAACGAAGCTGAGGAAATTACTCTTTTTTTTTTTACTGGTGAAGAATGAGTTATTTGAATTTGAATTTTAAAGTGTGGTTTATGGGAGTTGGTATGGGGTACAACTGAAAGTTATAGTTTTGTACTTCTAAACTGCAATTATAAAATAATTTTTTTAGTTTAAAGCTTGTGGATGATGTTGTCATTTCTAGACTTGCTTTTCCAGACAGTCGTTTTCAAGCGACAGAAGCCATTACCACTGTAGCAGCTGCTGTTGTCAAGGAGAAAGTCACCATGGAGAGATCAAGGTAGGGCTAAGATTTTTACATAGTAAACACTTAAAGATAGCAATGTTATCACAGCACTGAGATACAAAGTAATTTGTTGTACCTTGAGGCATTAAACACTGTAATAATATACTTGTTACAACATAGCAGAGTTTATCCGCTCCATTTAATTTCTTGTGAGACAAACTTATCAGAGCACTTTGGTAATTAGTTATTGTATTTCTTGTTGCACAAATCTTATTTGTTGGTTTCTTTGGAGTTAATTAATTATATTGTTTAGGTATTTTTTTTATGTAAGATTCAATCACTAAAATTACTTTAGTTTAGTTAACGTGATAGGCATTTATTGTTATTAGTGGTTAGCGAAGAACAATTATCATAACGACTTTAATAATTAACAAAACTAAGTGTTAAGGTGGATTCTCACGTGAACTTAACTTAAACTTAGTGTAACTTAACCTGCTTAACCTAACTTAGGAAATTGTGTTTATATATAATATAAATTATATTTAATTCTGACCAATTAGGTTAAAGACCACCATCTTTTATGTAGTGCAGCTGTTTGCTGTTGGCTGAATTAAGACATTAAGTTAAAAATTAAAGCTTAACTTAAAACAGTTTTGAATTAAGAAAACATTGACTTACAAGGTAGTATCCCAGAATGCAACTTAATTTCTTAAGTTAAGCCCAATTGTACAATTCGTTAATTGTTGCACTTTTCTTTGTAAAAACAACAATTGAATGAGTTTATAATTATGAGTAGGTCAAAAATGCAAATTTTGGTGAAATGTGGTACGAGGATTGTTAATTCAGATCAACTTTATTTTTTTACATCATTTTGCTTCTGACTGTGTCACAAAGTTTAAACTTAAGTATAAATATTGTAGAAATACAAAGCTGAAACTTGTTGCATTTGTCGCACAGATTGCTAGTCAAAGGGTTAACAACAAGTTACGGTATTGAATCTGCACTCTAGTTTCAATTGCTTGCACCACATTATGATTCATAAGTCGTTACAACATATGGCATAAGTCAATTTACGCAATATCTAGCGATTCACGTTTACTTGATGCTTTGAGTCAGTTTTCAACTTGAATCGTGTTTTGAGGTAACCAAGAGCACAAGGCGTCGCTGTAACATCCCATTGGATTTTCATTAGAGTTGGGCGCGGGGCGGCTTACCCGCGGTTCGCCCGAACCGCACCGCATTTTGCTGCGGTGCGGGTGTTATTTTTAACTTAAATTGCGGTGCGGTGCGGCTGCGGCTTGTAAATTTATTTTGCGGATTATACTGCCAATCCGCAATAAAAAAATTAACGTTTTATTGACGTCATTGCATATTAACAAACGCCGAAGTCAATTGTCACCCAAAAATATCAATTACTCTCTCGTTGTAAAATCGAGAAAAAAAGGTGATAGCGTTATAATGAGGACTTTCATTAATTCAATTACACTTAAGAAATTTAAATTCAATTTAATTCCACTTTAATTTTAATTTTTTTTTAATTTTTTTAAATTTTTTTTAAATTTATTTATTTTTGCGAAACCGCGGTTTTATGGTTGGCGGTTTGGAAGCGGTGTGGGTGGGTTATGTGCGGTTGCGGGGCGGGGCGGCTTATATATTTCTTTGTTTTGGCGGTTGCGGACCCGTTTTTTGGAACCGCGCCCAACTCTAATTTTCATCTACCCTTGTCTTTGCATTTGTGACAAATAGGTGGCAAATGAGCTCTAATTGGCTGTGTACGTGCACCGTTGTCTTGTTTCCGGAAAGGTTTCTCCTATCGTCCACTGAGTGCGCTGTGTAACAAAGCACCCCTCGAGGTATGAGCCAGTCTAATTAATATTCATTACACCGGAATGAAAACGAGGGTACGACTAACTTAAATTTAATAGCATTAATATGTTTTAAATTGCCACGAGGGGGAGTGCGGCGGTGTGACCAGTGATGATGTAATTAGATGTAAAGAAGAGCCGATGATGACTTTCGGCCTCCGAATCTGATCGAACGCGCTTTGAATTTAAACGCAGTTTCGGGTGAAATTTGCACTGACCAGTTATGGCGGCCGGAATCACCTGCTGCGTTCTCACGCTTGTGGGCTCCCGTGTTATCAAAGGGGAAAGGGAAGTGAAAAAAGTCTGGACTTGGTTCGCATGGGCGTTGCGCGAGGTCAGTAGAGCGAGTGGATTTTAAGTGGTGGGTGGATTTGAGTGACAATGAGGGACAATTATGTTGACGGTGGTTTATGCGTGGTGGATCAATTTGCTCGTGCTGTTGTTAGTTAGATGTAAAAAGTTTCAAGTGGACATGATTTATTAGGAGTTAAAGGATGTTTACAGTTATGCGGATTTGGGTTTAGATTGATGTAGTTATGTGTGTAAGTTTAATATGAGGAATTTGAAAAGTTTTTTTTTTTTTTGAACTTATTATGTAACCCTGACAATCAATCATAGGCACTTATAAGAAATCGGAAAATTAGAGGATAAAGTTAGAAATTCCGATAAGCTCAAACACCCTCGATGAGATTTATCGAGTTTTTAAAAATTTTTGACCTGTTGAATGTATTTTTGATAATTGTCACCAGAGTGTCCTACAACACTTACAGTACACTAAAAATTCTTAAACACAACAAATTATTTTCGGACATTTCACTAGGTGTTATCTTATGTTTTTTGGGAAAGTAAATGAAAAAAATTGACGTATTGAAATCAGTCACCAGAGTGTTCTGCAACACCTAAACACAACAACTATTTTTAAATCCTGAGTCCGGATGAAGTCGTGTACTTTCATCACGGATTAACCTGCAATTGAATTACACTACACTCTTTTTGTTTCGTGCACTATTGTTTTAAAAAACACACTTTTTTTTCTCTGAACTAATGCATTTTTTACCCGTAAGCTCATACCTTTCTCGCACGCATTAAACTCTAAACATCACGAATAGATGGAAGTTTGTTTTTGTTCGACTAAGACGCTTGTATTTTTCTTTTTCTTGCACTCATTTTCCGTCTTTCTTTTGTTTTGTTTCCGTTATTTTTTCATTTTTTTTTTTATCCTAAAGTGTGTGTATGAAGAAAGGGTGTGTTTTCCTTTTGGGTTTCCTCTCGAACACGGAAGTAGGCTCCAGGTGTTTTCTTCACAAGGGGAAACTCGCGTCGACCAATAATTTTTTTTTCTACTCTTTTGTTTTGTTTTTGTGTTACTTTTTTCGAGGTAAGGGACGGGGGAGTTGTGAGGAGATTCAATCGAGTTATTCTAATGAAATATAAAAATATAGTGCGCTTACTCGGTGACAGATGTCGTTGTCAACAGATTCATTTGAGGTGAAATTGATTGATTTTACTCGCACATTGAATATCAATACAGAGCGTGAATGGTCCGTTGCGAGTTCGTTGGTGCGCGCAAATAACTTGAGCACCTGTGTGACGTGACGTCATCGGAATCAATCGCGAGTCACGTGATGAGGATGTTGATTCAATTTTGAAAGTTTGCAGGAAGATGTATGAATAATATGGTTCGATGTTTATCATTTTTTTGCTCTAATTAAATATGTATTTTTTTTTAAACGTGGGTTTTGGTGTGTAAAAAGTAGGTTTCGGGGGTTTTTAAGGCACAAAGTGGGTGTTTGTGTAGTCAAAATTGTGTTTACTTTAGGATTTTAAAGTTTAAATGTAAATTGACAATTTTAGTACTAAAAATCAATTTTTGGATTATAAAGTGTAAATAATTTAATTTATAGATTTTTTTAAAAATTAATTTAAAGTTTAATTTTTTAACATTTTATTTCATATTTAGTATATAATACTGAGAACTGCACTATGGGAATTGCATCCAGGGTGTCTTGAATTATTATTTGGGGTTTTACTCGCAAAATTCTTACAGCGTCCAAAGAATCTTTTCACTACTAAGATTATATTTTATTCCCTTATTCTCCTATTCTTGCCGTCAGGGGGACAAAGGGTGAGTCTGATTACCATTTGTTTCTTACCTTATCGCTGTAGTCATGGTTTCCCGAACCCACGAATCATTTCCGACGTTGTTGCTTGTTTGAGAGGTGATTTGATGATCATCGGTCAAATTTTTTACGGTTTTTGATATTTCTACCGCGCGACTTTTGACTGGGACTGCGCTATACAGTAGTTTGTTATGTGTATTTGCCGGTAAGCTGCGTTCACTGGTTGCCCTGACGTCGTCAGTTGTCACAATTCTTCGCGAGGTGGCGAAATTGATCGAGAACACCGCGCAATGAGGATGTCTAGCGGCAGAATCAGTAACTTTTTTTTTAATTCAGGAACTGGCGGGAATTACGAAATGTAAGAAATAAGAATGATTTTTTTTTAATGTTGTTTAAGAAATGAAAAAGCCTTTCCACTTGAAACAGAAGTGATTTGAGTAAGTTGAAAAATTGTCTCGTCAGAAGTGACCAAATGATAAGACTATACACTTACCATTTGGTCACTTTTTCATTTTTTGCTCATATTTACTAATCTATTACAGCTGGACCTATGCATGCGATATCTTTTAAACTGCTTGCACCAAGAACTAACTTTTTTGATATAAACAGAAGTGATTTGAGAAAGTTGAAAAATTGGCTGAGAGGTGACACTTACCATTTGATCACTTTTTTATTTTTTCCTCACATCTGCTAATCTATTGCAGCTGGACCTATGCATGCGATATTGTTTAAACTCCTTGCACTAAGATCTAGTTTGAGACATTTTTTGATTATCTAGTCGAAACTTCCGGTTTTCGACTTCCGAGCATGAACAGGCGGGAAATTTGAATCTGAAAAAATTTTTTCAAATTCCCTGACCACGAACGGATTCGAACCCGTGCCTGCAGCAAGCTGCAAGCCGGCGCGAAAGCGCGAACGCAAGTGACTCCGCGCAATAGACAATAGCAAATACACTTATTTGTTATTGTCTATTGCTCCTAGTAATTAAAAAAAATGTTTAAAACTAGCAGAAATATAAGATTGCACGGGAAAGATGATGATGCATGTGTTTAGGTCCAGCTGTAATAGATTAGTAGATGTGAGCAAATAATGAAAAACTGATGAAATGGTAAGTCTTACCATTTGGACTCATGAAGCGAGCTTGGTGCGACGAGTTGGTGAGACTTCACTCCATTTATTGCTTTAAAACTTCCCTCTTACTCCATTGCGGTGACATTATTATTTACATGACTTAGAACTTGTTATCACATATATACGCGCCCCAACCGATATACATTTGGTACAAATTGTCTTTGCTGATTGCCTCCTCGATGACATGATTGACAGTGGCAATCCAGCGGCTCTGTGTTTGAGTCTTTGTTCGATGTCGCGGCAGTGGGTGAGACCCTACAATAAAATTTTTTTTTACCAAAACACTCGGTTCCAGACGACGAGACGACGTATCCTTGTCCGCAAGTAAAGTCATATCCTCCTTCGATTTTTCTGCAAGTTCCTCTGTTACAAACACTACTCTCTATCACCCGTCAATGTCTGAAATAAATTACAAATAAGTAAAATTTAAAAATAAAAATGACAAATTTTGACTGTCTTCTTGGTTCTGTATTCATGATTATAACCTTAAATAAATAAATAAAAAAAAAAAATGTTTTTATCAAAGGCATTTGGTAAACATTAAGAAAATTCGAGAGAAAAAAACAAACAAATCGCAGCCACACACGAAACTGCGAACAAAACACGAATAAAATTGAAATTTTCAAAATCAGATGTCACAAAAAAATTGAAACTACCTCCTACTAATTCCTACTAATTATACTTGTCGCAATCTGTTAAAACATGGTTGTATTTATGGTTAAAAGTTGACGCAGCTCGCACGATGTGATGATGGAAAACAACCTACCGGTACGCATCTACGAAAAAATAAATCACTTATTACTTCGTCCCACTAAAGTCGAAAAATAGCAATCAACATCTACAATTTCCCATCGATTCCAGAAACGACACTTGCAATTGATTTAAACACCAGAACGTAAATTGTCCCCCGAAGCAGACGACTTAACCTTCGAACCTAAGAAAAAATTCAAACATCCGTGAAAACGAAGCAGAGATGAGTAAAGAGAAGAAACTAAGCATTTCACTATAAATTACGGTACGGTACCACACTCATTTATCTTCTTTCCCGTTGAAATTGCATAGTCGATCATGGTTTTCGTCGACGGAAGCAACTGGAAGCAACTGGAAGCAACTGGAAGCAACTCGGTTTTCGGTCCATATGATTTTATCGTCTGGTGCATGATACTAATCAATCACTAACTTGCACTTTCGGATGCACTTCCGATATCCCTGCAAGGTCCACACTTGTGACTGTCCCGACGGTTATCAACAGATTGGAAGAAAAGTTAAAGCAAATAGTTGAAAACAATGTTTGAAATTATACCATAAATTGAATTTCACATACTGTACTTTGCATCGTTTTGACAATAGGTTACAATAGAACCGAGTGTGACGTCACTACATTAAATTAAATTACAACAGCTGATTAATTGAAAGTTACTACTCGGTTGCACCGCGTGGTCAATTACTCCTTCGTCTTTCCTTACGTATTATATTATCTCATCGAAGATTACAGCCGCTTCTAGCGGCAAACCAAATCCAAGAGTATTTTCGACACACCCGATGTCCTTCTCATGCGAACCTAAAAGTGCAACAATAAAACTAAATTTTTTTATCCTATTACACACGACTCAAGCCACGAATGGGACCGAACACGGGCTCCTCTCAATAAAGTACATCGGGTTTAATGCAAACACCACCTTCTATACCTTATAACCACATTTGGACCAACAACTACGTTAGGTCCGATTCTACAATTGGATCCGATAACTGCAGACTCATCCTAGATTGAAAAAATTAGTTATTATTATTATTATTATTATTATAAAATAAAGTTTATTGCGTATCTTATTACTAAAACGTTTCCAACCATTCCTTTTTCTCAGCGAAGTTGAGTTGGGTTTCTTTTCTTTAGCCAATTTAAGTAAAGGCCACATTCCAGATGGGAAATCTTTCGGTTGACCAACGTCCATCCAAAATCCTAAAGCGAAATTCCGTTTTCGTACCATGCAACTCCATCGCAAAGAGTCGGCGGTCTTGTGCCATTGAGGAAAAATTTCTTTTTCGATCCAAGTAGGATGCAACTAACATTTTTAACTATGTTATAGCATGATTCTATCGACAACTGATGGATTAAAAATATAAGGCCCCGCATTTATCTTATTTGAAACGAATTCTTGACGTTTTTCCACAAATTGATTGCTGACCCCTTTCGTCGTACATCACAACACCGTATTTTAAACACCTATAAAAATAAATAATCAATTGTAATTTTTTTACTTAACATTTTGTAATTTGGGACTCGAGATATTTACCACATTTACTACCCTCTCCAGCATGATCCTTATAGAAGTTGACCATTTCTTAAAATGGGAAATAACAAATGACGTCACCGCAAAGAACAAAAAAGGGTTCGTCGTCACTAGTCAGCATTTCTCTTGCTAAGGTCAAAGGACACGCAGTTTCCAATGGTTTATACGTCAATGTATTTTGCAATCGCTCTAAGTAAATCCCCGTTT
>JAQFZP010000984.1:0-24192 GCA_034695745.1 Geophilus truncorum | reverse complement strand
CTATTGCCACACTTAGAAAATGCTACGAATATCCATGTCGACGGGACGTTCAAAGTTGTGCCTCGCATATTTTATCAGCTCTTCACAATTCATTTCGTTTCATTTAACTATGTATTTCCGGCGGTTTATGCACTTATGTCAAGCAAGACACAATTAGCGTATGAAGATCTTCTTCGTTACATTCTGACACTCGCACCACAATTAAATCCAACATAAATAAATAATTAATTAATTAAATTAAATTAATTAAATAAATTCGCGATCATAAACTTCGCGGATTTTAAATTTCGCCAAATGTCAGTTCGCGCTCCTTAAAATAAAAAAATTAATTATAAATTTCGCTTACTGGTTTTTCGCTTTAATTAAATTCGCAATTTTGAATTTCGCTTATTTATTTTCGCTTTTTTTGCATTTCGCTTTGCTGCTTTTCGACAAGATTCCCTCGTCCCGTCAAATCGAGTTTTTGGGAAAAAAAATTCCATTATTCCACATTGAAGAACTTCTTGGACTTT
This sequence comes from Geophilus truncorum, assembly GCA_034695745.1. Lineage (NCBI taxonomy): Eukaryota > Metazoa > Arthropoda > Chilopoda > Geophilomorpha > Geophilidae > Geophilus > Geophilus truncorum. Next base: position 23,680 of record JAQFZP010000984.1, on the reverse strand, counting down.
TCCCTTCCAATACTTTTTTACAAACTGATCAATCGCTTCATATTTTTCACTCACAGTCATGTGTGCAAACAATAATTTAACGTTATAAAAATCTTTTGAAAGACACAAATATCCAATCGTTTTCGGAAGAAACCGCGATTCTTTGGTTACGAAAAGCTTTGCCTCGATCGAAGCCTTGATCCAAAAATCGGTAAAATATTCCTTGATAACATCGCCATGTATACAAATCTGTTCGTTTACACTCATACGATAAAGAAACCTAACGACCACCGAATTCCAAAAATTACTGCGGTACCATACTACACATTAAATTGACAATAGGTAAAAACAATTCCACATAAGTCCAATGCCTAAGTAAACTTCCCCCAAAGCCGACAAACCACCAACCACATTTTAATGCCGAGGTTAACAGATCAGCATCCATTTGTGAAAGGAGAAAACAAATAATACCAAGAATGGCAGCAAACTCCAATACCTTATTTCCATAGCAACGATAAACTAGACATTGTTGCAGTTCGAATGGTTCTAGTTGGTTCGTCGAAGAATAGCCATTAACCCTTTTTCGATTTTTAATGATGGTAAGAAATTGTAGCAACAGACAAATACCCAGACAAAATTGCATTAAACATATTATAATATCTTCTTGCAGTAAAATTGAAAATATACAAAACATTTCGAGTGACTTAACTACTAAATCACAAAAAATCTTAAGATGAATTCCAAAGGCATCGTTGATCAAACCGGATTCGTGGCCAGAATCACAGAAACTTGCGATGTGTGGAAATTGGAGTTAAATGCAGATCCACAAAATTTAATCCAGTCAGGTCTCATGGTCAACGATAGAACGGTCACGATCAGCGGTAAATTTCGTCTTCAAACTGGCAAATGGAAGAGATTCAGCGAAACCTACGTCATTCCTCCCGGTTTTAGCGCCGTGTCTAACGTGGTCGTTAATGGCAACATTAAAATAGAAGCGCGAAAAAACGCAGGCAACATCAGCATTACACAGGCCTCGGGATCGGGAACCAATGTCATTCAAATAGGTAACTAGGCCAATGCCTCTTGCAATCCTATGCCCTGGAAAGGACAGAAGAATTGGCCATTTCCACCCAATTTTAAGTGGCCTTGGGAGGGTCATAAGAATTGGCCCTTTAACTAGACAACATAATTTTTTTGAAATGAAATGTAATTTTTTTAAATAAATTTTTTTTTATTGAAATAAGTTTATGATTAAGTATGTTACTACTTGTATGTACCGTATACGTTTGTGATAGGAAAATCAAGGCTTGTGTCGTATTTCAAGTATCTTTATTTCACCTTCACAATCTAATTCACGATTCACGATCATTCGTCAATCATTTGTCGGTCAGTCACAAATCATGTTTTTCTTCGTCAGGGTTATCATCTGCTTCGTCTCTTGAGCTAAAGATGGAGGAGGCTCCGAGACTGGATCAATGCAGCAGTTGGTTGATATCGAATTGTTTTTCATCTTGGTTCTAATCTCGGTTTTGGGCCCAGGGTAGAGTTGGTCGGAATTTCCGCCGAGTTGTCTTCGTAATTCGTACTATTAGAGTAGCATATGAGATTTATTCTCGTAAATTTCGGCACACATTATCTGTTAATAGATGGCAGCAAACTCCAATACTTTATTTCCATAGCAACGATAAACTTGACATTGCAACAGTTGAGACGGTTCAACCTTGGTCGAAGAAATTATTCGTCCAAGAATAACTGTTAACCCTATTTCGATTTTTAATGATGGTAAGAAATTGTAGCAACAGACAAATACCCAGACAAAATTTCATTAAACATCTTTTAATATCTTCTTGCAGTACAATTGAAAACATACAAACATTTCGATTGACATAAACGACTAAATTGCGAAAATTCCTAAGATGAATTTCGAAGACATCGTTGATCAAACCGGATTCAAGGCCAAAGTGAAGGAAACTCGCGATACGTGGACATTGGAATTAAATGCCGATTCACCAACTTTAATCTTGTCCGATGTCGCTGTCAACGATAGAATCGTCACGATCAGCGGTCAATTTCGTCTTCAAAATGGCAACTGGAAGACTTTCAGCGAAACCTACGTCATTCCCCCCGGTTTCAGCACCGTATCTAACGTGGTCGTTAATGGTAAAATGAAAATAGAAGCGAAAAAGGCCGCAGGTAACACGAGGTCTGCTCCTGCCTCAGGAAACACTTCCCCGCAGAATTTCATCCGAGTGGACAACGTTGGAATGGCTGGTAACCAGGGAAGTGGCGGTCTCCAAATGACTGCCGAAAGAATTGACGTGAGAAGCGAAGGTCCAGATCTGACCTCTCAAGTCGATGCTCTTCAGGATTTCCCGTCTGATTTCGATTGGCCTCACGAAGGAGATGAAAGTTGGCAATTTGATTAAAAATTATGTTTTAATTGCAATTGTACTGTACATCATTTTGAATGAGAAATAAAAGAAATTTAGCTTAACGATATAAAACCATACACAATATAGTTTGTTGTTTTTTTCGCCGTAAGTGACGTTTTCTTTGCATTGGCAATAGGGGTTTTGTCGGTTTTACTGTATACGTTAGTTTCTACAATGACGACAATCTTAGATTGTCGTCCTTGGTTTCTATGACAACAGCAAACTCAAAAAAAAAATGTCTGAACGATAGTAAAATTAATCAACACTTTGGATTTTGAATGACAATTTTTAAAATTGACTTAACATTTTCGTGAATATATATATCTGAAATACAAATGTGAATACCGTATTGACTTTAATAAGGTGAACTTGCAAGAATTTATAAAACAAGACATGGCAAAAATCAGAGAAAATGGAGATACGTGGACATTAGAATTGGATATGAGTTCGCCATTTTTAAAATTGTCAAGTCTCACTGTTAACAACAGAATCGTCAATCTAGCAGGCCAAAGTCGTTCTGAAGATGGTTCGTGGAAGAACATCAATGAAATCCACGTGATTCCCGAAGGCTTCGATTCTATATCAAACTCGAACATTAACGGAAAAGTGAAAATTGTGGCTCATAAGTCAACAGGAAATGCCACTGTTTTAACTGAATCACCAAGAGGGACGATTGCGTGTAACGGAGGGACCACCACTTTCACAACCGGAACTGGAACAGGACGCCAGACTTGTATTCGAGTTGGGAATGGCACTACGCAGATGTGTAGTACGGCGGGTGCTGTTAACATACAAACGGATGACAGGGGAACCGTCTTTGATGGTCCTGGTGGATCACTTAATATAACTTCAAATTGTCAACTTCCAACTGATTTTAAGTGGCCGTGGGAGGGACGCGATAACTGGCCTTTTAATTGAAGACATTGTTTTGGTTAATACTAAATTTATACAATTCATTGTAATGTATATTGAATCAAAATAAATGATTTAATTTGGAATTATAAAAAAAATAACTTGGTTGCTGTGAATTTATTCAATTAGATTTGTTCTGCGGGAAAGCTAATCGTCGGGTTGTATGCATCGGTGGTAGGTGGCGCACGATCTACTGTTACCATAACAACTATACACACAATAAGCAAAAATGTCAGAGTATATAAGTTCAATCATAAAATTTTGGATTGTAACAGAAGTAAATGGTAAGACGTCGCAATTGCAATTACAAAACCAGTACCGTAATTGCAAACATTATAAATTTTTTATCACAGCAGATTAAAAGTTTACAACAAATTTCGAGTAACTGAATCCTACGATCACTTACAATCATGGCCTGTCAAGACGGAATAGAACCAGGCCCCATGGCAAAAATCCAGCAAACAGGCGAAACGTGGACGTTGAATGTAGATATGGACTCACCATCGATGATTCTTGAGGACCTTATTGTTAACAATCGAATGGTCAAACTCAGCGGTCAGTTTCTGCATGAAAATGGCGATTGGAACAAATTCAGTGAAGTCCACGTCATCCCTGACGGTTTCAACGCCATATCAAACTCAAACATTGACGGCAAGATGAAAATTGTGGCGGAAAAGTTTGCTGAGCTCACTGCAGCAACATCAGCGAAAACAACGTCGTCACCATGTACATCGACACAATCAACGCCACTACCAATGCCATGTGCACCGTCACAAATACCGTCCACACCTTTACCAACGCCCTGTATCCCATTACCAACTCCCTGTACCCCATTACCAACTTTCTCCGCACCAATACCAACGCCCTGTATCCCATTACCAATTCCCTGTACCCCATTACTAACTCCCTCCGCACCATTACCAACTCCCTCCGCACCAGTACCAACGCCCTGTGCACCAGTACCAACGCCCTGTGCACCATTACCAACTCCCTGTACCCCATTACCAACTCCATCCGCACCAGTACCAACGCCCTGTGCACCATTACCAACTCCCTGCACACCATTACCAATTCCCTCCGCACCAGTACCAACGCCCTGTGCACCAATACCAACTCCATGTACACCATTACCAACTCTCTCCGCACCAGTACCAACACCTTGTACACCATTACCAACTCCCTGCACACCATTACTAACTCCCTCCGCACCAGTACCAACGCCCTGTGCATCTTTACCAACTTCCTCCGCACCAGTACCAACGCCTTATACACCATTACCAACTCCCTGCACACCATTACCAACTCCCTCCGCACCAATACCAACGCCCTGTACACCATTATCAACTCTCTGTACCCCATTACCAACTCCCTCCGCACTAGTATCAACCCCCTATACACCATTACCAACTCCCTGTACTCCATTACCAACTCTCTCCGCACCATTACCAACGCCCTCCAAGCCATTACCAACGCCTTGCCTTCCACCACCGACGCCATGCATTACATCGCCAACGCGCGAGAATGACGCTAGAGTTGAGAAGGTTGAAGAATATTATACTGCGTACACCGCCTGCGCTCATGCGACAACTCCAAAAAAGGACAATGGCAGCATTTACCCAACATTGGAAAATACTTGCGCAAAAGGTTTCAATCTTTGGAGCTGGAACGACAACATGTGCGATTTTGGTGCGAACGCTGAACCTGCGGTTCCGACTGAACCTAGTGTTCAAATACCAATACCAGGAGTTGGTGATCCTCGCGAGATAGAAATAACTTGTCTAGGAATCGGTACCATGGAAATCAACACTAAAAGCGATATTGAAGATGAATCAAGTTTAATTCCTCCTCCAGACGTGGAAATAACCAAGGATGGAATTGGGACGATGGAAACCAAAGCTATTACCGCTTCTTCCACCTCGAAAAGCGTTTCTCCTTCTGCCCAGCAGTCGAAACAGAAAAGTTGGCTTCCCGTATGGCCGTGGAGTTGGCCCTTCAAATAAACAAATTTTTTCAAGATTACCGTATTTGGCACGAATGTTAAGTTTTATTAAGAAAAGCAATAAAAAAATAATATTCAAATCTAACGTAACTATTTATTTTTTTCTCCAAACAAATGAATACACAAACATATTGTTTCCATGGTAACAATAACTGTGACTCAGTTTACCCCGAATCATCATGCAGTTTCAGCCGTAAACCTCATGTAGATTTCACTCATCTTCATTTTTATTTTGTCAAATTCAAAATTTAAAGATGGTCAGGAATGACTCCGATTGACTTGTTCGGTAAAATATTAAATACTATCAACAACAAGGGTTTACAATAGGCTTAAAGTTAAATATACATTACAGCATCCTCCTGCTCGTTTGGTTTCGTCATGAATTTATTTAGGATCATCATCGTTGCCAGTGTCTGAATGTATACGAACTGCTTAAGATGCCACCAAAAGCAAGGCGCATAGCACCGGAAGAACACTTGGCTCGAGTTCAACACACTCATGACAAGTGGATATTGACTTTAAATTGCAAAGATGAGAATCTTCGTCAAGTGAAATTCAGCGTCCGAGACGACGCTTTAGTTGAAATCAGTGGACATTATCGTCCTTACCACAAATGGAAAGTGTTTTGCGTGCAATACGTCATACCAAAAGATTTTGTTTTTGTATCGTCGACGCGAGAGGACGGACTTTTAAAGATAGTGGCACAAGCACAAGCTAGCCAAGATGAAGAGAGTAAAAATCCATATTGGTCGCTGGCTTCCAGTATTAGATGGCCTTGGGAATTCGGAAAATAAAAATAAGGCTGAAAATATTTCCATTTATTGTTTTCTTCACCTATAAATAGCAAACAAACAAAAAAATTGTAAAGAAAAATTTAAAATACTTGTAAACAAGGAATATATGTCTGTGATGTATACATGTTGGTAAAAATCAATAAATTATTTCTATATGCCACTTATTTGGTTTTGTTTTCTTCTTTGTGTTTGTGATTACAGAAAAACATGAGTAACTTTTGGTTTTAGGTCTAGGTAGCAGCACTGTTTTGTTGTCAAGACATTGGTTGTTTGTTGTGCAAGAATTATCTTTGGTAGAAATTTTCAAAATGTAGTGTGGTTAAAAACAGTCAGATAAAACGACTGAACCGTTGAATCTTTAATCTCAAAAAGTTTCAAAATTCAGTGTTATAACTTTATTGCTGTAAGTGGTAAGTAACTTTGCGATATTGGAAAGATTGGATTAAAATTACTCCTTTTTCCAACATCAATGAAAGCCACACAAAACGAGAAATTTCAATCAAAAAACACTTCCAATTTACGTCAAACAAAATGGCAAAATCTATTTTAATTTATTAATTTATTTCAATCATTTAATCACAGACATTTATTTTACATCTCGGCTTTTGATCAAAGGTATGTGCATGAAGATAAAATATGATTCTTGTTTAATCACTCTTTTCCTTAATTAGTAAAAGTATGGCAACATTCAATGATAAACCCTTAAAGCGAGGTCGAGTACGCCAAGTGCAGCTGGGTACAATCCGCTGCACACCTTCTACATGGACACTAACAATAGACATGGCAAATGATAAAGTGCGAAAAGTCAAGTTCTCTGTAGATGACAACCGTATTGAAATTAGTGGTTTGTATCGTCCACATCGGAGTTGGAAGACGTTTAACGAGCGGTATGTGCTGCCGGAAGGTTACATTTACGTATCGACCACCAAAAAAGACGGTGTCATGACAATCAAAGCCGATGCATTCAAAGACGACAACGTATGGCCTCGCAGCACTCAATGGCCACTCAGATGGCCGTGGGAAATACGACCCACAATTTGGCCTTTTATTTGAGTCTCGGTTTATTGTGAGATTCAGCAAATTTGCTACTTGCTATAAGTGAAACTTAATTCATACATATTTAGTCCTTTTGTAAAGCACATGAAATTAAAAATGAATGTCGTGATTAATTTTTCTTTCAGTTTCACCATTTTTTATTGTTGCGTATTATTGCAGCAGTTGTCATGACAACTCATTCGTTTTAATTCAATTGAAGCCTACAAATTTTACGATGATTTTAGACGTTTAAAAATATAATATTTTCTTCTAAATTTGTGTATATTTTACATGGCGAAAGTGCGAGAAGCAAAGAGAAGTCAAAATCAAACAGAGAGGTAATTTAAAAGTGTCACTTCTAGCTACGACTTAAAATGTGGTATTTTAGGCCAATAACTGCGAGCTGGACTTAATTTTATTTTACCATTTTAAATTTGTAAATGTAATTATATATTAAAAAGCGTCAGTTGTAAACAATGTCGGTTTGGCAGATAAATTTCAAGTATAAACGACACTGTAACTCTAAATTTTCGTTGTTTGTTTGCAGAAAACATAGCATGAACTCCTCGTCTAGCGATAATGATGAAACTCAGAGTGAATGTGAGCAGAAGATTGGAAAAGTAACTAAAACAAAATCTAAGTGGACTTTGAAGCTGCAGAACGGCGATTTCGAAAGTGTTCGCGTAATGAAACTCAAAGTTACAAGTAGTAAAGTGAGTTTTGCGGGACAGTATTTCTTTAAGGATTCGTGGAACGATTTTGAAGAAGTTCACGATATCCCGCCCGGTTTTCTTGTCACTTTATGTGTAAATACGAGTGAAAAATTTATTGTGGAAGCTGTGCGTTCGGAAGAAAGTACAACCGAAGATGACGATGACAACGACGATTCTGGCGAGCGCGAAGAAACAGAGGAAAGTTACCTCGAAGACGAAACTGAAACCGATTGCTGATAATTCAGCATTCGAGTACAAAATTTTATGTAAATTATGATATAAACAGATTTTATTAATTTTTTTTTTAAATTAAAACAATTTGCGATGTCGCTTTCGCGAGGCTCTTATTTCTAGAATTGGACGATAGATGGCAGCAGCTCTCTACAATAAGAATGAGGATTTTGAATGAGTTGTTTTAAATTTTTAACATGATGATGGTTAGAAGAAAAAAATAGCAAATAAAAAACAGCAAAATAGTTGCATAAAATCAACATGTAGGATTATTCTAAAATGGAATTGGAACAGCCCATAAGTCACGTGGACGAAACAGATGACGAATGGATATTGAAAGTGGAAAATGGTGAATTTACAAGTATAAGCATTGTCGACAGAGAAGTCGAGGTCGAAAGAAGGACTCCATCACCGTTCGCCTACGCCTTTACGAAAGAGAAACACACAATCCCGGACAATTTCGGTCGCATCTCTGCAAGAGCCGACGCAACGGGCGGTGCCACAGTTATGGCTGTATCAAATTCGATAGAATCAATTATTCCCGAAATAAGTGATGCGGACGAGTCAACGTTGATTTGCAGATCACTGTTGCTGATTATTTACACTGTCATGATTCATTATGGCTACGGTTGTAATTTTCACTTTATTATGATCGCTCGAAGCGCGTTTTCGTATTTTTATGGCATACCAGGGGTGGATTTGGTTGAAAGTTCAGAAGAAAAGAAAATTAAACTGCAGAATCATGTGACTGGATTTGCATTTTATTTGATTGTTTTGTGTTTGAATGGAGAACATATATTATATTTGATGCTTCTGCCCTTCGCCTTGTGCGCAGTTTTAATATGCTTCACTCATGTTCTCGAAAGAAGTACGATACTAGAATAAACACTGCCAAATTATATTGAATTTATGCAACTAACATGTAAATCGCATTTTATGTCTTTTATTTCATTTCTACAAACACGAATCGTGCGCCATCTGTTGATTAATACACCAAAAACACATCAAAATCGGGGAGTGTAATAGATCATTGTTCTAATAAGACTTAAATTTCCTAATCTGTCCTAATGGTATCTCTAGAGATACTGATCAATTTTTTTAATCAGCTCTTACTCTTTGAAAACTTCGACATTGCAACATTTTTATCAGCGTTCTGCAATTAAAAACACCCAAACTAATGAAAACCCATTAATTCGGCAAATGAAAGGTAAGACGTGAAAAATTTCAATAAGACTATCCACTTAAAAATCACTCTTCCAGTCGGTGGCGATGCCCGAACCGCACAAATTAACCTGGATCGCACTCAACAATCCAAACGACATCCGAACCGACAATTTGTTCGGCGATTTCGATCATGGAGACACGGTCAAAGAAGGCAGAACGGCTCCCGAGGAGATGCCCTGCAAACTGTTCGCTCATTTGAGTGCAAGTGATACGACTTGTACGCGATCACGGGTAAATAGCTTGCGAAAAGAGTGCTGTGCTGTCGAATTGTTAGACGACATAAGAGGAAGAGTTGATGATGACGAGGAAGAGGATGAGGATGAAGATGAAGAAAAAGAGGAGGAGGAGGAGGAGGAGCCACCGTCGTTAAAAGGTCTTCGCGGCGTGATCGCAGCGCACGCAATATTTATGTTATTTATCTGTGAGTGGACATTGGTAACTCATTTCTGCCTTGTTTTTGGACTGACGATTTTATTTTATTTTGCCTGTTCGGTTCTAAATTTCAACGTAAAGTGGCATCGAAATGGTATTGTAGCGGCGTCGTTTATCTATTCCAGTTTGTTAGTGTTGTACTGGTCTATTTCGGGGTATTTGCCAGTCGTTACGTACGACTCCTTCTATAACGTTCGGTCTTCACTTTTTGGTTGTTTGCTAAATAGCTTTGAGGAATTTGAAGCGGCGGATGAGTGAAGTACTGTATGTAAAATAGATTGTATTTGGAATGTGACAAGAAATGTGATTGGATAAAAATTTAAAAATAAAAATTTTAATATAAAAATTCAAAAATAAAAATTCAAAAAAATGTAAAAAAGTTAAAATAAATTTGCAGAATTTCCATAACATACATTTTTTATTATTTGAATTTTTATGAGTAACAAACGAAGTCACGGGACAGGAAGTAAGTGTCACATGATGATGACTGTGTCACCGATGTTAAATTTGCCACGAAGACTCGCGATGTCAGAAAATCGTAAAAATTAAAGGTAAGACACGTATTTACATGATTGTAGTAAATTATTTACATGGTTTGGTTAATGAATAGCCCCATTGGCTATTTTCAATATTTAATTTTAACTAAGACAGTGGTATAGTAATTGACCACGTAATTAAGTACAATGTTAATGAATTAGAATTTTATATAAGTAATTAACCATTCCTGGCTTACTTAAAATCCTATTTCTGTTTTACATTTGAGAGTGCAAAGTTTATTATGAACGTCAGATGGTGGCGCCATCTAGTAGAACAAATAAAACCTTATCCCAGAATTGCCACTTACTGTATATTACCATTTCTATCTACACATTTTTAGAGCAAAATATAACTGCTTAACATTTGCTATTGTAATTTTACACTAGTGATTCGGTTCCACGTAATTTAAATTTCGTTTTATATCTATAGAAAAAAAATTCAATAAGATTTTTTTATTCCCACATTTAAAAATAACAAAATGAAATGGAAAGAGGAATTTATTAAAAATTTTATTGGCTCTTCTTTCACTTTGTTTGCTTGGCACTTTTATCATCTTCATCTTAAAAATGATGAGATGACAAAAATGTAAACTTTTCAGTTTATTTTACGTCGTTTATATATCGATCTGTCGTTGGTTTTCCCTATGTCTTGCATATTGTACATTATTGATGAACTCGTTATTTATTAACGTTCTTATGAAAACTCAGTTTCGAGCTTATAATTTCACCTCTCCACCTGCAATAGAAACTAATTTGTAATGTTTACTTGTACAGTAATTCTCACTGGATAAGCTATAATCATAGATTAAAATAAACTCAACAGCGAGAATCTGTCATTTATTATTTACAACAGAGTATTAAGTTAGAAAAAAACAAAAAAAAAAACTGAATTGTATCTTCGAGAAAAAAAATATATAAGAAAGGAATTTTTATTACATAATACATAAAGTTTAAAGTTTAAAGTTACCTTTCTTCCTGCTGCATTTAGAAATCATTTGAAGAAAAATTTGGAAATGCTCTTTCGAGCAAATTTAAGCATAAATAGTTGATAAACAAAACTTTTAACAAACTTGCAGCTTGTCTTGAGCGCACAAACGAACAAATGCGCATGAAGGTTTTTCACCAATCACACTTAGTTACTCTGGGAAGCAGACCTTTTAAAACATTAAAAATTTAAAATCTCTTTGGACAAAAGCCTGGAATCCATTTCCTCTGTTTATTTGACCAAATCCTCTCAGGAATTGTAATTTGTTTTACAATCCCCATTTTTTTTCCAAGTTCAAAAATAAATTCAGCTTTTAAGAGTACGGTAAAAAAAAAAAAAGCAAAAAAAATCTTGTAAGTAATATCTTGGAATATCTTACACAACGTGTTTTCCTATGTGTTCATTTATTTGCGAGTTTAATTTGCTCTGCATTAAAATTCCATTGAAGCAGAATTGCAATTGAAATATCCACTTGAAGTTGTGTGCGGTAATGCAATTCCCAGTTCATTAATATGCGAGTGATCCATGGATTCGGGATTCCCAGAGTTGATTGAGCCAGCAGTGATAAATGAATTAAACTTAAATTTGATCGTCTGAATATAATTAAGGCGACAGATGTAGTTACCTGTTACCGTAATAATTTGTGTCAATCATTTTACTAGTTAGTCGTTCCTCTGTAGATTTGTGTCGCTCGTAATACAATTGGTCTGACATTGGTGGATTGGATGTTAAAAATTTTCTAAATCTGTTTTAAGCTTTGAGGAAATACCGGTACAAAAATATTTGTAACCATTAAGTCGGTGAAAGATTTGTTCAAAATGTTTTCACTTCGACGTCAACTTGTGGCCAAAGAATTTTATTTGACGTCGGTCAAACAGCTTTATTTCACGCCTTTCATAATTAATCAAACCTGAAATTAATACAATTAAGTACAAATGCAATGTTAATTAGTAAATGGCTACCAATTTAACCTCAATCAAGTTGGGTCAAATTTAATGCATTTATCTGATACTCTCAATTTATTTGAAATGACAGACCGTCTTTTTTAAAACCAGAGGTGACATATAATATTGATGTTTGCTATTTAATTAAGGCTGATGGTGTTACAAGCCCTAAGAAAGAAAGTAATCATAGTGGCGACATTTTGACAACAGTGAATTCAGGTAATGATTAATTAATTTCTGTCCCACTGACGACGATGTCTTGCCGTGATTTATTCCCCTTGTACAATGATATTTTTTACTCATTTTTCCAAGCCAAACGAATCGGAACGCATTTGCACTTTAATTACATTCGCCATCTATTTTATGTCAGATTTGAATAAGGAAGAATTTTCAGATACAGTAATTTAAAAAATTAATATTTTTTAAGAAATTTTTGTGGTGTTGGTGAATTTATCGAATAAAGCAAAGTGCGCAAAGTTGCAGTTCCGCACATAATTACGCCATGATTTGTGACTCGGACAACATCGAGTTATTAAATGCAGGGGAATATCCAGAGAGCCATATGTGCTGAAGCTGAAGAGGTGGCCATTGACTATATCGGGTTTCCCATGCATCTAGGCATGAAGTAATCTGGACGAGCATGAGTCATGTGGACCCAGCACCCAATGTGAATTGGGTGTATTTTTAATCATCTTCGACAAGAGGTCCTGGCTGCTTGCACGTGACATTGCCTTCATTTTGATCATCTGGTCATGTCAAAGAGATTTTAGCTCGCCTAAGTGATCTGCCTTGAATAGAAAAAGGATTTGTTGTCAAACACCTGCTGGAAGCTGATAGAAGCAAACAAAATAGACTTGTTGCTAGGCAACCGCAGAATGGATGAAGATGCTTCATCCGCTTACAAAGATTGAGGACTTGGCTGCGGTTATCACCAAATGAATGGGATCAACGGGTGCAGTGGTAAGGCGTATCGTGGTAACGTGGGGAAAACAACTTTCCGATATTTGTTCATAGATGGCGTTTTTTTTTCTTGATATTATCGAAGCTGCTAATGAGGGATTAGTGCTTCATTTTCACACTACTGTAGTGGTTTTTTTCTTGTTTATAATTTTTTTTTTTGTGTTTTGGAGGTGGAAGATGATGGTTTTAAACTAAAGTCAGAACGCCATCTCACGGGAATTGGAAATGTTTAATGATTCTCAATTAATTTGTGCTTAGAAGCAAATTTGAAATTCATTAACTTTTATCTTGGATCTTAGTTGCAACATGTCTGAATAGAAACTCGAGCTTAGGAAGATCGATTTTTTCATTTTTCGACGACGGAAAATTTTTTTTTCACAAAAATGAGTCGAAAGCCCAAGCTCATTACATGTTATTACATTGTTCCGTCTGATTGATTTTTGTTTATTTGTAGAAAAAAACAAACAAAACAAATAAAAAAAAAAAAAAAAAAAAACAGGATTAAAGTGTTGGGCGCGAAAGACAATATTTGAGTCCTAAAGTGATGAGTTTTCTCCTTTTTTTTTCGTCAACTTTTATACGTCAATTGTCTGGGGATTTTTTCTCGCTTCTCTTCTCTCTTCTTGGCTGCTACGTCACATATGGTGCTCATTGTTGCGTAGTTGGTTTTTTGCTACCCCCATTACACTTGATGTGCATTGAAACATGGCTAATGGCAAAATGTGATAGAAAGTGAACGAGTCGTCCATATCACACACGGCAAAAGATTGTTCTGCTATACTTGACACCGCCCTCCTATCGGCAAACTAGATAAACTCATATCCGCTTCCGGTTTCCTTGAGTCGCGCGATAAAAATAAAAAGTCGACAATGCGCGTTTTTGAATGCGAAGTTGTAAACTTTTCTCTTGTCACCTGAATTGAAAACAATGCAATTTGCTGTCGATTCAAGTGTCATTCGATGCTTTGCCTGGCAATATTATCATCGGGGAGAAGAGGCCAATATGACATCATTAATAATTGTCACTTACTCATTGGGTCAAAGGTGACGCCATATAACTCACTTTAACTAACGCGGCGGGTCAACAACATGTAACATTTGTTGCGTTCATCAATGTGACATTTTATATTTTTTTATTTCTACAAAAGGTGTATTTAATGCCTTAAACCTTCTTAAAAAATACCTTTTAAGGCTTGCTGCTGGTCATTGAAGGCTCTTGTAAAAGGAAGCTGATCTCATTTCAACTGATTGTTTCTCGAGGTTGTTTTGCGAGTCACAAGAGGACAAGATTGTAGAGGTTGTGAATCCAGATAAGTGCCATCTGATGGCAGTTTGGCCACGTGCCTGTTTTTTTTTTTTTTTTAAACTTTTCACGAAAAAGACAGTGAAACAAATCCAAAGAAGAAGAAATGAGAAAAATGCAAATTGCGAATGATTTTTAAAAACATGAAACAGTAAATTTTTTATCAATAAACATCTTTGTAATGGAAAGTAGGCAGTAATGCATTTTTAACGTCAAAATTGCTATAATAATTCTCTCGAGCTATAAATTGCAGAAAATATTAAAACTAATAATAGAAATTTTAAGCATCTGCTTTGAGATTTTAATATGAGCCTTGAGCCGCTTGAAAGGCGTACCCAAGCTTACCTAAAAATTCATTTCAGTAAAAAGCTTCTGCAAAAAAAAAAAAAAAAAAAGGGGGACTAAAGATTTTTTTGCAGGTGGAGTTTTTCCTAACCTAGGGGTTTGTTGTGCATCTGTTGTAGTTAAGTTTATTCTCAAGCCTGTAGCAAAAAAGAAAAACTGATGCATGAAGTGGCACTATCAAAGACCTAATTTTGCACTTTCTGCATTTTTTTTACTTCGCGCGTTAATAAAACCATTTTAGTATATAAAAAATAAAAAAATAAGAGGAAAAAAATGTAAAAACCCCTATCGGCGATAAACAAAAGTTTTATTTTGAACTTCACCTGTTTATCTTTACTCGTATTTACTTTGAAACATGAAAAATGCATGTGCAGCCAAATTTCTCCTGTTTTCGTCTGTTAGATAAATAAATGTGCGTTAGTTTTACAAACACAGTTAACTTTATTGTGAGAACTACCCTGGAGATTTAGCGAGTTAAATTATTCAAAAACTCCTTAATTTTGCAGCGCAGGGAAAAAAACCCCCAGCGGTTTGTCTTTGTCCAGTCTGTTGATCTGTCTAGAGACATTTGTGTTTGTGTTAATTGGTTCAGGGCTGTGGTACAATGGTTAGGAAGACACGTGACACACAGTTAATTTGACAAGAATAGCTTTAATGGAAGAGTGATGTCCAATTGAAGTTCTTTTTGTTTCAGGCACAATGGAGAAAACTCTTGCCATGTTTATGCTGCAGGTCGATAAATTAAAAAAAGGTACACTCTAAAACCTCACTTCCCCTATTTCTATTTTATTATAACCCTATTATCACACAGCTGAGATTTGCAATTGCAGTCACAGAGAACTAAAATGATATTTTTTTTTTTACTTTTTTGCTTACACAGTTTGAGTTGGAATAATTAAAGGGAAAAAATTCAGGGGCTCTAAAAACGCGATCCCAGAGGCAAGTTCTAATTAGTAAAAAGAAATTAGCGCAAACATTAAACTTAATTTCAAAAACAAAATGGTGGCCCATTTGCAAGAGCCCTTTAAGAGCCAGGGGGTAAGAACATGAACATTGATTCGTTTTATGCCCCTAAGTCCAATATGAAGTTGGCTTTCACTCATTATAGAATTTGTATACGCAAGCTCCAGGGGCGAACTAATGAGCAACCCTATAGGCCGTAAGGAATCCCATCCACATTTACGTCCCAGAGGACTCGCATGTCGCTAATTACGTGTGACGTCACCGACTATTTCTTAAGATTTTCTGCAAATTGCTATTACTTTAAGCCGTGAGGTATATTTTAACGAATTTGCGAGTTATATGCAGGCCTAAGAGTGATAAACAAGTTGATCTTGTGTCAGACTGTCCATTGAGGGTGACAACTTGATACCCTCTGTGGACATGAATGAGTACAGGATGTGTCTTGACCACTTTCATGCTTGCCTCGAGGCTGTGAGAGAAAATGTTATGAATAAATACGGGAATATTAATGAGTTTATTAGGGGTCAGTTTTGAACCTGTTTTCTCAGGGGAGATTTGCTATTTGTACAAGCGGACGGGCTTTTCGGAGAGCCAATGATGGGTCATCTTTTATGCATTGCCGCGAGCACAATAGATTTTTTATTTTTTTATTTTTTTAACTTTTTCAAAAAAAAATTTAAGAAGGAAATTAAAAAAAAAAGAGGAATTGTGTCAGTTATATTTTATAAGATAAGAATGAAATGGTTTTTATTATTGTCGCTGCATTTGGTTTTATGATGTTTTTCTCAGTTTGAAGCCTTCACCGAGAGGAATATCGTAATATTTTACGATAAGTGGTAGTAAATAAAAGTCAGATAATATTTAACCTTTGTTTTGCACAGAAGATGAAAAATATGGAAATGTATTTTTTGGTTTCCACTTGGCGACAGCTGTTGCGAAAGGTTATGAAAAGAACTGGGAGCAACATCATTAGGATCACTTCCAACATGTTGTCATTGCGGCTCAACTGTATCAAGGACCAATTTCAAGATTTTGCACACTTAAATCTTATTGGTCGATAGAAATCCCTTATCTTGTAGATATAATAAAGCTGCTTGCTTCCACTTATCCGGCTTCATCTTTCTGGGAAACGGGAAAAATTGACATTATTTTACTAAATATATATTTTCTTTTAATATTTACACTTGTTCATGTGTAACTTTTTAATATTAACTGAGTCAACTTTTAAATATTTTTTGCATTAAGACTTCGCTTTTCATTATTTATTTATTAAAATTTCTATTACAAGGAATTGAAACTTAAAAAAAAACCAGAAAAATGACACATATTGCATTAAAAATAGAACAAAGAATTCGTAATCTGTTTGAAAAATGTGAGACAAGATCGTAATTTAATAACTTATTAATGTCTCAGCTGCGGTTTCGTGTTTTGAACAAGAAAATGCATTTGCTGTGAGTATAAATCGAATTTAAGGTGATTTTGAAAAATATTAGTTCACAGGAAATGGTGAGAAGTAATACCGGTAAATAAATAATTGTAAAAATTGTTATTAATATTTGAATTTTTAAGTCACATTGTCGGAAATAAAGTTTTCCAATTCCCCTTAGCGGAAAAATAAATAAAAAGTTTGTTTTCCTATGGTCTATTCACTGGTGAATTTGTGTATCTTGTAATTTATGGCAAATGTGGTCTGTGAGTGTAAAGCTGTTCATTAATTTAATTTTACAAGAAAAGGTCACCTAACACAACCTTACAATAATAAAATATCGTTAGGGGATCAGCTTTCCAGCTGTATTTTATTATTTTCAACTTAAATTTCACAAAAAATAATTTTTATATATATAAAAAATTAAAAAAAAAAAACAAAAAAAAAAAACGTTTTTTTTAAACTTGTATAGAGTTAGATTAAATGAAATGAAGTGAAAATTTCATCAATCACAGTTTGAAGATTTTTGGATTAATTTTTCAGCTTCCCCCACAAGTTTTACTATATAAATGTAAAGTTTTTTTCTTTGTTTCTTTAAGACATGTAATTAATCAAATGTCGAATACAAGTGCAAAAAGTGACGAGGGGAAAAAATGTCAAAGACACAACAGATTAATGCACGAAATTCAGTACGAAAATAACGGTTCACACTTTTAAAGATTTTGTATGTAAAATAAAAAAAAATATTTTACACACAGCAAAAAACGAACCAATTTCCATAAGAATTAAACTTGAAAGCTATCGACTGGAATTTTTTTCAATTTTTAAATTTATATGAGAACCTGTCAGTGTGAAAAAGGTGGGGGGAGGGAAAGAAAACATTGTGGAACGAATGTAAAAAAAATATTGACACATATTTTCGAGTAAAAAAGTTTTAATTTTCAGTGGTTACAATGCATAAATTGACAATAATCGATATATTTTTATTTATGATTGTGAACGTAAATACTGTTTAACACGTTTAAAGGTAAGCTAAAGTTGCATTTTATCAGTGAAACTAATTGTTTTCCATTGATTGCTTTTCTTGTGTTTCACCTCTCAACCTTATGTGCCGGTCCTAATGGATTTTATTAATAATTTGTAGCTTTCATGTAGGCGCACCAAGGTTTTAGACAAGGGGGCTAACAGGTTTACAAGCTGCAAAACATTTTATGGATAGAAAGGTAAATGATGGATGGCCGCCTGCACATCAAATCATCAGCAGAATATTTTTATAGTGGATAAATGTAGCAGAAAATCAAATACGACGTGATGCTTTACAACTTCACAGGTCTTTTAAAATATAGATGGTAGTGATAAGAGATGAGATGAGAAAGTAAAGATGCTCGCTTTCAAGAGGAAGTAGTAAAACTTTTACTTTCATATTTCTTAAACAAAATACACCTGGCGGTGACATGTAATAATCATGAACTTTCTGTGTGTTGTGTTTGAATATAAAAATTTAAAGTACATGCAAGATGGTTTGCAAAAACAAAAAAACCGGAAGTGATGCACAAGAGAACTTAGCTCTTAAAAACATTTTCTATATTCTTTCTCTTCATCACATTTAAATCATAATTTTCACTAAATTTATAAAAGAGAAATAGCTAACAAGTTAAATTAATTTAATTAAATATTTAATAGACAAATATTATTTTTAGACTCATCAGCAATTGCTTTAAAAAAAAGGAAAAAATAGATTCACCTGTTATTTATGACGCCAGTCTCACTCGTAAAATACCTGCCTTTTAATTGCAGGTATGAATCTTTCTTCTGCACAAACCATGAGACAGGTAAGGAGAACTAATTTGTACTGGAGAACTTACCTGCCTCGTTATTTCAGTACATGAGTGGAAACGAAAAAAGAATAAAAAAAAAAAAAAAATACTCGCAGTCTTGAGATAAAATTTATTTCACTTACAGCTCCTAGTTTTTTCTCCTTTTTCTGTCTTCCGTTGACGATTTTTGGAAATCCGTTTTCTCAGGTGTTTGTAACTGCTAATATCAAACGTTTCCTTAAGAAATCTTGTAGCTTTTGTGTATTAAAAAAATGCGATAAAAGTTGATAGATAACAGTGTGACTTGTTTATGGTTTAAACTCACACGTGACCCCGAAGAGGAGGGAGATTAGGGACAGCCGTAATCTTCTCATCAAATTGGCATAAACTAAAAAGAGTATGTGCGTTAAAGGGAATAACATCTCAATAAGGAACAAATTATTACCACAAGGCGGATAAAATGGCACTAAGTACATCATAAAATGCTAGTAACTTTACAATAGAATTTTTTTTTCTGATTTTTAAAAAAGAAATAAAAGAAGTTGAATTTAAATTCGCAGATTGTAATTGTTTTGACAACTCCTGCATCTTCCTCGGGAGATTTTGTTTGACTTTTTACACCGTAGCGTCATTTACATGTAAATTTTATTTAAAATTACGATTACCGTATAAAATTTAACCTTTCATCATGAAAACCTTTGGCCTGCAGTGTGAGTTTGAAGACCCCGCAGATTGGTTTATTATTAAGTTTGAATAAATTTTTACTATGTATCTAAGCAACCATTTTTTCCGAATTTAAATTTTAGTCAATCGATAATTTTAAAACTTCTAGCTACTTTTTTTTATTTACTTTTATTCTATCGTGAGTTAAACTTTTCCTTTTTTTTAAGTTTATTGATCTCGTCAGCAATAATTTAATCAAAACATAAACTGTTCTGATTTTTGAGATGCTGTTGCCATGGAGATTACCTTTTGTCTCTTGTTTTGAAGGCTCGAGTCATAAACACACGTGAATTTTTCAGTGCATTCTACGAAAGGTTATTTGCAAGTTATAAATAAAGAAGAAGCATCACCTCTTCTTGTCTTCATACACACAGTTTCAATCAAAATTCTAGACTCCTTTTGAAAAATAAAAAAGAGGAAAAAGTGTGCAGTAAATAACTGCAGAAAGATAAGTCAGAAATGACGGTTTAAAACTTGGTAATGCATTGCGATCAAATATTTGCATTTTTAGTAGTATTGATTCAGCTTTGAAAAATTATAAATGTTGCGGCTTCGCACTGACATCGGAATTATTGCCAGGAAAGACTTAGCACCAAATTAATTGCATCAAAATTCAATAACTTGGCAAAATCCCGGATTTCAACTGTCGGTGCTTCAATTCAATAATTTAAATATTCCACTTGAGAAATAAGTAGGCATATTTTTGCATTCGTTATTTATTGATGCACGAGCCTGAAATTAGTCTTACTATTAATATCTATTTGCAAAACTTTAATTTTTCTAAGTTTATTTGTCTAACAACAATCACAGATGTCGCTGTTGTTTTTGTGACAAAAACTACAAAAAAAAAAACATTTTGAAAGTAACTACCAACTGTTCTATTCGCTTTCAAAAGATATTTTTTATGTATGTTTCTCTATTCCTGCACATCACATTTGATTGTGACGTACTGCATAAACAATTTCCAGGAACAAGATGAAATATGATACGAGAAAAAATATTTTACACAAGAAAGACAGTCAATAGTTTTGCGAAATCCACAAAAAAAGATTGTTTCTCTTTATTTATTGTCAAACCACTGTAAGACAATACTCTGGTTTTTGGAATATAAAAAAATTCTACAACTTGACAATTCAAATTCATTATCAAATGTTGAATTCTGAAATCGTTTAATACGATACGAATGCAATTCAAAGCCAGATTACAGGTTAGAATACATCGACTTTAAAACCTTATCATTTTTGTTGGCGTACTCTTGGAGTGAGATAAGGGGCAGTGGAGGACTTTGAAACAGGAATGAAGACACGGACTCAGATTACTCTGTGACCTCTTGGGATTCTTTCCCTCCTTAACACTCTTTTTTTGCCTTCAACAGATGAATCAGAGCGCCTTTGCCGGAAATGTGGCCAGGAATAACATTGGGTAAAAATGAATTTACTATTGGTCCATGTTGGTTTCAGCAATGAGACTTTTGTTTCTTGTTAGGGGCAACGAATACAGTCCAAGATTAAATTAAAATGAAAAAGAAAGTATTATTTCCTTCCCTAAAAGATGAAAAAAAACAAACAAGAACTGAAGGAATATGAGTTAAAGTTAGCTACTCTTTAAGAAAAATCAATCAGAACGTTGATAAGTTGCAGCAAAGGTTTCTTGGAATTGATATTAAATATTTATTAAAGGATTTGCAACGTTATATTTAATTTACATGTTAAGTTGATGTGTAAAGAGTTGCAGTTTCAATAAACAATTTTTATTAAAGATGCAGGAGTCAGAATGCAAAGTGTTAAGATGGGATCGCAAAGGGACACTGAATGGGTTTTAACTCGAAATTCTTTCTTTTATGTACAGTGCACTAAAGGTGAAGGGAAGTGGGAATAGGAAATTGTATGATACAGTATATTGAGTATTTTTCCTGTGTAATACAAATATACTCATATAAGATTTTACATAACGTAGTACTACTACCACTTTAATATTTTTTTTCTCCTTAAAATTAATATTTCAAAAGTTTTAATTCAGGTTATTAGTTTGCGATCAAAAACTAATAAAATTAATATTTTAATTACTTTAAAGAGAAGAATTTGAAATTATATTTAGTTGAATAGAAGAAGACAAATATCCATTGTATTCATGTCATTCCTTATGATAAAAGACCAAATCAACAACTTTTCTGCAATGAAGCCAATTTTTTTTAGTATATTTTATTTTCTTGGCAATAAACTACCGTAACCTTTCAAAAGACGGTTATTTTTTTCTGTCTGTTGTTTTAGAATTTTTTTTGTTCCACATGTTAAATAACGGTAACATTTTTTTTTTTTTTGCAACTGCGACATTAAAGCGTCTGCATTAAAATAGGGTCAACACCAAATATCGATTAAAGGTTGCGACTATATTTTTTATTACCTATACTGGAGGACCAGACATTTTTCCATTAATATTTAGTATTTTCACTCTGTGCTCGTCTAGTTATAGCCATAATTCTCAATCTGACTTCCAAGTTTATAAACTGCAATGTCACATGTCAAACTAGAAGTAATTCTTAATTAGTGATTAAATCATCAGAGCTAAAATAATTAATGTTATACGCCATCAAAGCTGGGAAAAAATGTCCAGGTGGAAAGAAATTGGCAGGTGACAGGCACGAGCTCAAACAAACTTTGGGTAAAAATATAATGATAAAATGAATTTGATGTAAAAATGAAGTTTTTTTCTTATTTTTTTTATAGTTACTGTGACTATGACATTTGAATTTTTCTCTAATGACAGTAAATTGGATGAGAAAGAAAATTCCTCTCTTCTGTTTCTTCCATTTTTGCTTTCTATTTGATTTGTTGTGAAAGTAATGTTGGGGAAGAATTTTGTAGATATTGATCCTTGGGATTACAAATTTCCTCTTTTTAATATTCACTTCAGGTTTGAAACCCAGCAGAGCATTTATCATATTTACTTATACAAATATTTTTATAACATCTGATTTTGCAAACAAACAAAATAGGTTAGGTATTCTAGCAACACCTGTGCATTTCAATTATCTTGTTATCTTGACTCAACAACATCTCCAAAGCTTGAAAGTTTTAAAGTCAATTTTTTTCTTACACTAGTTGAAACTGAATTTAATGTAATTGTATTACTTTCTATATGACAAAAATTTGAAATGCTAAACCAAGTGTCAAATGACTATATCCTTGTTCAGGTTGAGTCATACCATTAACCTGAGAACTTTTGGTACTGAAATTTGCAATGTTTTCTTTTATTCATGTACTATGCTGTTATTTAAATTCCTTTAACTCTGTTGTCTGGTAGATAGTGAAAGTGTTGACATAACTTTGTCAACTGATCTTTAATCAAAGATGACTCACTGTGGTGAGTGGTGATCAAAGATGGCTGAAAATGTACATTAAAAGTTGTGTAAGATATTTGTTAAATGTTGTAATCCATTGTTTTTACATTAATTTAACATTTAAAGTATAGTGTAAGTGTTAAAGAGAACTTGTGCACAGTAATACATGATTAATTACTTCAGCATCATTGATTAGGCTAATCTAAAAGACTACAAACATTAAACAGTTTTATCTTCCATTCTCTTGGCAAACACATTAACAGTTTTCTAACACTATCTAAAACCCCCTTAAACTCCAGTTTCCAGAAAAACTTTATTTTCTAATTAAAGTTTCAAGTTCACAACAGCAAAACATTTAGAAAATAATTTAATTCTTTAGCAAAATAAAATGAAAGAATTGTTTATGACAATTACAGCCTTAACGCTTCAAAAACACCGCACTGTGTAAAAGTTAATCTAGAAATTAAATTACAAAACACAATAAACAGAAAATTTGTAAGATTTAAATCTTGTGGCAAAAAAATACGAAGCCAGAAGCTCTGTGTCGAGGCTAGATTATTTTCCTAAATTGCCACTAGGGATGTGGAG
>JAQFZP010000983.1:0-24202 GCA_034695745.1 Geophilus truncorum | reverse complement strand
TTAAAGTGACAAAACCGTCTTTTCTCAACCTTGAATGGATCGCCGGTAGAACGTTTTGAACACGAATTTTCCACATTTTCAGCAAACCTAATCCTTCATCATCATGAAACTAGTCAGGTAAGAAAATATCATTAATGTGCATACCGTAAAGGCAAAATTTCTTTATTTTCCGTTACTAATTGAATGATATTTACATCTCAAGTTGCTCATAATTACGAAATTTAAGCGCGAAGTTTTTAAATTCTTGTTTTATCCTTTTGTTTGCAGGTTTCTTATGAAATTAAGTCACGAAACTGTCACAATAGAACTGAAAAATGGTACACAAGTCCACGGCACAATCACAGGTTTGTGAAACAATTATTTATTTAACTAAACCCAAAACTAATATCGTCTTTATTTCAGGTGTTGATGTTGCTATGAACACTCATTTGAAATCAGTTAAAATGACGATTAAAAATCGTGATCCAGTTCAGATTGAGACACTCAGCATAAGAGGCAACAACATTCGCTACTTCATTCTTCCTGACAGTTTGCCTTTAGAAACATTACTTATCGATGACACCCCGAAAGCTAAAGCGAAAAAGAAAGACGCCGGTAAGTTAAGATTTGTTTACAATTTATGCTGATTGTATTAAATATAATTTTCAATTTTATTTAGCTGCTGGTGCTGGTAGAGGCCGAGGTCGTGGTCGAGGACGTGGCCGAGGAAGGGGTCGTGGTCGAGGACGGCGTTAAATTTTTTCGTATTTTATATATCACAATGATTTAAAGCTACCATAGCTCATA
This sequence comes from Geophilus truncorum, assembly GCA_034695745.1. NCBI lineage: Eukaryota > Metazoa > Arthropoda > Chilopoda > Geophilomorpha > Geophilidae > Geophilus > Geophilus truncorum. Next base: position 23,416 of record JAQFZP010000983.1, on the reverse strand, counting down.
TTGTGTTTGATAGCCTTCTATTCATTCATTTCGGATTATGAAGTTGCGAACAAAGTTTTTTCACAGCAGAAAAATGATAAAAAAATATTTCTTGTTTAAATAAACATTAACTGACATCTTTTGTGGCTAAAACATGTTAACGTGTTTAAGTATTTACAAATTTTGTACATTTCAATTAGTATATTTTGGTTATTTTCAAGTTCACGTAATAAATGAATTTTTTTTTAGAAAATTGCTTGTTTTCTTCACTAGATGGCATTAACAGCTAGAGATCAATGGTGGTGGTTGTTTACGTGAGGAAAGTTGACCCGACCTTTGAATTTCAGCTAAAATGTGGACAGTTGTGGTTTTGACGAGCAATAAATCTCTGAATGTATCTGTAATTCAGTCTGGTATGTAAAAATATAAAAATAATGTGTAGAATGTTGTAATGACATTTGCTATAAAATTTTAGAACTGGAGACACTACAAAAGAAAGGAGTAATTAACAAAGAAACAGATCTACTTACTGTTGAAGATCCAGAAATTGGAATAGGAAGTGGAAGTGCAACCCTTAATGCTTTATTAGCAGTTGCTGAGCATTTAAGTGTGAAAAATGATTTCCAGGTTAATTAATTAATTATATAGTATTCATGGTCTTGTAAACTATCCCAAATTCTTCAAGGAATATTTTACAATAGAATATTTTTGTTGATTTCAGGTAATAACTGCTGACGTACTCACAAATGCTCAGATTTTAATTTTGCATCATGGAAGGGATTATCCCTTTGATCCTTTAGGAAAAGCTTTTATAAGTTTACCTAAAGATGTTACAAGTAATAAGAATGAAACAAATGAATGTGCTGGTTTAGTAACCAATTTGGAAGAAATATTTTGTTTGGTGTCAGAGGTAATAGGATAATATAACATATCAGACATCACCCTAAATTTTCCTTTAATTTACATATTTAATAGCTATCTTCAGCATTTGGTTCATCTGGCGTTTGGGTGTGCAGCACTGAAATGATATTAACTGGAAAGCTGATTCAGCCATTGAAAATTTCCACAGACTGCGATGTTGTATTATTTTCAACTTTAGAAGTTACTGATTACGCGCTGCAACATGGTACAATTGACATAGAAAAGGATAATTCGATTGCAAATATTATATACATGGGTTCGTCAGAACAATTGAAAAAATTGAGCAATGATAGTGGAAAAGTGCCTGTGGTATGTCAGTTTTTTAGTTGATAAAGCGAAAAATAAGCTAAACTGTACTGATTACTCTTTTATAGGTGTCTGGAATGGTATTTTTTTCAGTTCCAGTAGCAGAAAGTTTACTTGCCCTTCATGTTTTGGCGCCTCTTGATAGTTGTACGTATTTAGGTCAAGATAATGGCGCTAAACCACTCCAGGTTTCACTATATTTTGACATTCTCACCACTATGACAACTGACGCTACTGAGAGTAAATTTGTCACTGGAGATTACTGTAAATCTTATAATGTTAAACGTGGATTTGAGAAACCATTTTCTAAATCCATTCAAAATGCTAGACGTTTGGTTTGGAACGAACTTCATAAATATAAGATGAAGACAAGTATAATATTTTAAATAAATAATAATTTTTTTTATAGTACTGTATTGATATTTTATATGTAGATATTTTGGAAAACTTGCAACACAAGTATTGGAACGAATCGGGAAGTGCAATATGCCACGTCCAGATTTTAAGAGATGTTTCAGAAAAATGTTTTAATCATGTCGCAGTTGCAGACTCAATGGTATATCGTACACAAAATATTGATTTTACAAAATATAAAAATTTTTTTTAAAGACTATTTATTTTAGTTACCAGAAACGGATTTACCACTCATAACGAACAGTTTTATTCGATTTGCATCACTCGGTGAAAAGTCTGTGATTCAACATTGCCATTTGCAAGGCTCAATAGGCAATCCTGTTAAAATTGGAAAGGATTGCTACGTTATAGGAGTTCATTTTGAAAACGAATTGGCAAGTCAGTTTATTTAAGAATGTCTCATAAACTTTAAAAGTCGATCACATTTTACAGAACTCTTTAAATCTTAAAGAAGAATTGGTCTTGATAGAAACAGACTTCATCGATGATGCGAAAAATGTGAGAAAGATAAGGATTTTATTTGGCCTTTTTGATTGCCTTTTAACGCCATTCCAATCCAAAGATGCTACATTTTGCAACATTCCTTGGAAAAACCTTTTTGACCAAACGGAAATAACTCCTGACGATCTGTGGAGTAGTAATGAAGAAGTAAAAATAAAAACAAATACTCGATAAAGTAAAATCAAACACTTTTTTAATAGGTCGAGACAAGATGTTTAATGACTGCGCGCTTATTCCCCATTTCGACAAACATATCGGCGATTAATTTACTGCAAAATTTACCTCACGCCTCATCAGCAGAACTTAAACAGTTATATTATATTATTACAAATTATTTATTTAAAAATGTATAAATGTACTTTCTAATACTGTAGTTGGCAGCAAAGCCAAAGGCTATCGCTTCGTGATGTACTGTCACGAAATGCAATAGGTTTCAATTTTAAAGAAAGACGGCAACTGTTCTGCAAAATTACGTCAAAGTTAATTCAAGAAACTTTATCCGAGAACAAAGATTGTTCTCTTTTGCCTTATTTCAAATGTGCAGTTATTGAAGGATGGCACTTGAATTTACTTCACACATTGGATGATGGTATTACGGTACCGGTACTAGAATTATTTATTTAAACATTTGACATTTTTATTTATTTATACTTTCTGTTAGTTGCAAAATCATTTGATCACAGTCGTTGGCATCCAGGAAAAGCTGCACGGACTTTAGCGTGCATTGCAGATTTGTTAGGAGTTATGGCGGGCAAAGATGGGGGATTAAGAAGCGGGCCAGCAGCAAACCAAAGTTGGATGACTGCATTTAATATATTGGAGAAAGGAACGGAGGGTTCGATCGAAGCTGGGATTGAAGCCCTTTGCACAGAAAGAAAAAATTGGTTAGATTTACCCATTAAATTAACGAGAGCAGCTAGACATTACGAAGGCGCGGCTCAAATTTTAATAAGACATGCAGTAATGACTGCCAACCAGGTACCATAATTTAATTTAATTTGCAATTTTAACCAAACTTAGAATTACATAAAATTTTTCTTTAGTTTGTGCAGTTAGAGCCATGTTCACTTCCCCCAATAGGACAATGGATAATTGCTGAATGTCCAGCAAGAGTTGATTTACAAGGTGGTTGGAGCGACACACCGCCTATTTGTTATGAGTTAGGCGGCTGTGTCGTAAATGTCTCGTTACTTATTGACGGAAAGGTATAAATTTTAAACTTTTTTCAGATAATTATTATAATATCTACTTATGCTAAAAGAAACCCATAGGTGCTAAAGCGCGAAGGATTGCCGAACCAGTTATAGAACTCACAATGGGAATTGAAGAATCGTCGGCAAAACGAATTAGCGTTAATCATCTGAAGAATTTGATAGATTACAAGCATTTGTCAGCCGCTGGTGCGTTACTGAAAGCTGCAATCATTTACACGAATATCGTGGATGTTGAGTCTGAATTAAGTTTACAAGACCAATTACTGGAAAAGTATGGAAGTGGTATAGAATTACAAACGTGGTCTAATCTGCCTCAAGGTTCTGGTTTGGGAACCAGTAGTATTTTAGCAGGTGCTATTCTGACTGTTTTGTGGTCAGTTTCAGGAAATGGGTGGACCAGATCAGCACTTGTGTATGGGGTAAGCAATGATTAAATTGTTGACGTTTATTTGAGTAATTTAATCTATTTCTAAAGGTGTTGTGCTTGGAGCAGATGCTCACAACTGGCGGTGGATGGCAAGATCAAGTTGGGGGAATTATGGGAGGTGTCAACATGGCAACTTCTAACGATTCCCTACCACTCAACGTGCACGTGGAAAAAATTCCAATATCTCCGAAATTTTTAGAGCATTTCAATAATCATATTTTATTAATATACACTGGAAAAGTTCGCCTTGCAAAAAATTTATTACAAGTTAGTGTTGTAAACCATTGCCACTCACTTATCAAATGACACCCCTCATTTATATTTATACTAATACTGTATTTCAGAATGTAATACGAAATTGGTACGCTAGAGATAGCAACATTGTCGATTGTTTTCAACAGTTGGTCAAGAATGCACAGGGTTGCAAAACGGCATTTGTCGAAGAAAATCTCTCAGTAGTAGGGAAACTAATGGACAGATATTGGCAGCAGAAAGTGATCATTGCACCTGGATGCAATCCTTCAGCCATTCAAGAGATGATGAATCGTCTCAAACCTTTGGTGTATGGTCAAACTTTAGCTGGAGCTGGCGGAGGTGGTTTCATAGTGTTACTAACGAGAGAAGCCAACAAGAAAGAACAAGTTATACAGTTATTACAAGATTTGCCAGTAAGTAAGAATAAAAATAAAACTCAAAGTAGAAAATATTAAAATGTTTATACATTTTATATAGACTAAAGTGACTGTTTATGATACAGCTATGGACACAACAGGGATGGTGGTATCTGTAAGCAATGATTGATCTGACTTGCATAAGTGACATTTATTCTTTTTTTTAATAATATTTTGTTGCAATGATATACACTGTAATTATCATCCACATTGACTATTATTTCAAGAGGGACTACATTTACTTTCAGTCATCAGTAATAAAATAGCACTTTCTACCCAGTATCCATGTTTGTTTCTTTTTTTAAAATTCAACTGCGTCCCCTTTGCCCTGTTTAAATTGTCGAAATAACTACAAACAACCAAACGTAGAAAAAAAAAAAAATAATTTCGTAGAAATAAAGTTTAAAAAAAAACAAAAAATAAAATACATATTGAACCTTTCTATTTGCAAAAAATTCTGCCTGCAGAATAGCAAATTTTCAGCAATTACTATGTGTGTATCTGTTATATTCAAAGTTTATTATTGCAAATTAAAAAAAAAATTGTATTTTCAAGTAAAGTCATTTTGTAACACTTATTATGATTCAGGGTATGACATTTCTCAATTTATATAATGATATTTTAAATGAAAGTTATGACAGCGCCAAAAACCAAACAATAAAATTCCACTCCAACTCAGTTATAAACACAACATTTTTTTAAAAATTAATTTTCTTTCATTCATTTTGTTGAGATTATAAGTGAATATAGCGCCCCACAAAAATGCGTACTTATAGCTTTTACAATACACTAAGCAAACCCAATACAACTTATCCATAAATTAGGATAATACGAAAATAATACAAGGGGACACAGATAATAAAATATTTTAAGATACAAGCCACTAAAATCGTATCATGATTCATATTTCATTTAGTTTCTCTTGCATCAAACAAAAAATTACTTTTCCCTCCAGAATTTTTTTGTTTTTTTTTACCAAAATTTTAATAATACATTATTATTATTATTATTATTTTTTTTTTTTTTAAAGTTTATATCGCACGGATGGGTTATATAAGAAATTTTAAGCAATCCTTTACTTTTCAATATTTATATCCGTTTTAATTTACAATTGCTTTAATATTCCCCTGCGTAGAAAATTTCTACTTACAACGTGAACCTCTAAAAACAATTCGATTGCGTATTCAAAAAAAATCTCGACTCAACCCTCTCGAACCTACAAAATTCCATTTAACGAATGTAAATATTCTCAAAATAACTTATAAATTTTGAATCAGCAAGCAAGCAAGCAAACTTTCATTTCCATATATTCCTGAGATTTATGGTTTGCAATTGTATGAAAGCCAGTTTTTAAAGGGATGAATTTACATAAAAATAAAAATGAGAAAAACTTAAAATCCACAACTAATATATATATATATATATTTTTTTTTTGTTTGTTTGTTTTACTTTTTAATTTTTTAATTTCTTTTTTAGGGTACCCACTAACTACAATTTAAATTACACACAGAACTTTGTAGGTCCTTAAGCGTGAGTGTAACCTAAAAAGCACTGTTTTTAAAAAAGGAAAAAACATTATCAGTAGCTCTCAAAAAACAGGCGTTGCTTGCTCCTCGCCGTCAACGAGTTCATCATTGTCATCGTCTTCATCCGTGTGAATGGAGTCCTGACTGTGATGCTCCACGTCGTGAGATTCCACTTCCATGTCTAAGGCAGTCTCTTCCTCTTCTTCCTCCTCCTCCTCCTCCTCCTCCTCGCCGTCCACCTCCATACCCTCGTCGTCGTCGTTCCCATCCTCGACGGCAGAGACGGTCTTGTCCGAGTCTGAATTGTTCTTTTTACTCTCACTTACATTCCCTCGGTCCGTTTGCGCGTCGTCTTTGGTGGCGGGCGCATCGTCTTTGTCACTTTTCACAACTTTGTCTTCTCGTTTCTCCTCCTTCTTCGCATCAGCGACGGCGGCCTTCTTGGACTCGCTCGCTGCTGCTGCTGTGGCGGCAGCAGCGGTGGTGGTGGTGGTGGTGGTGGCCGTGGTGGTGATGGCGGCGGCGCTGGCGGCAGTTGCGGTCGACTTGCCGCCGCTCGAAGTGGCGGGAGTGGACGTGGTGCTGGCACCAACTGACTCTGCATCAGAGATAACAATATTATCATGGAGGAATACACTCGCAAAGTCATCATCACCCTTTTTAAAACTTGACAAGCATTTTTCACACTTGTCCACCCGGCAAAGTTTGACGCAGCAATTCTTTAGGTGCTCTTTGTGCCAATGCTGCTCTAACTCGCCCACCCGTGCAAAGGACCTACCACACCTTGTACAGTCTAAACATGGAGACAAATCAATCACCTGGTAACTAGCGCTGCTCTTGCTGCTGCAAATCACCGCGATCTTACCTTTCTTTTCGTCGGGTGCATCCAGCACTCTCTTGGCCACGGTGCTATGAGCCTGGTACACGTGCGTTTCGAACAGTTTGTACATGCCGAACGTGGCGGCGCACACGGTGCACTTGTACGACAAATGGGCCGGCTTCAGGATCATGTTGTGGTCCTTGGACATGTGCGCGAGCAGCTTCCACTGGAACACTTTGCCGCAGATGGTGCATCGGCCACTGTCCTGGCCCTTGTTAGCGTTCTCCTGCATGCTCGACGTGACGAGCCCGTGCGCTCCCAGCAGGTGTCGCTCGAGCCCTTGGTCCGTGAAGAACCTGAACTGGCACTTTTGGCAGTTGAGGGGCGGCCGGTTGAAGATCATCTTAGGGTGGATCTTCACTTTGTGGATCCACTGCATGTGAGTTCGCAACTGCTCCAAGTCCTTAATGTAGCCGTCGCAAATCTCGCACACGACGAACGACGACGCGTTGTGGGCGCCCAGTTTCGCCATCGTGGCCGACGGCGTCGGCAGGCGCGTCCTCTGCTGCAGCACCGACGTCTTGCCGCTGTTGATCACCGGCGTGATCGAGATGTTCGGCTTGGGTGGCTGCAAGCGCTGCGAGCCGCCGACCAACACCGACCTGGGCGCGCTGCCGGCCGACGCGATGTTGGGCACGAGTGCCACGGGCGTCGGGCCTCCCGACAGGTTCGTGCTGTTGGACGTGGCCGTCGGCAGGATGGTGAAGCGCTGGTTGTTCACTTGGCTCAAGCTGCCGACAGACATCAGTTGACCCGAGCTGTTGAGGACCTGGTAGATCTGGTTGGACTGGTAGCTGGACGACGAGGTCGACGAAGGCGTCGACGACAGCAGCACCTGCTGGTTCGTCGACGGCACGTACACCTGCGAGCCGCCGCGGCTCGACTGTGAGTACACCATGTTACCCGAGCGGTAATACACGTTGTTCCCGATCGAGCCCAAAGTCCTGTACGCACCCTGGTTGGGCGCAATCGACATTTTCATGTCCTTCGGTTTTAACGTGATCCTCGATTTGTTCGCAAAGAGCTGCTGGTTGATGCTCGTGGATCCCATCTTGGAACTGGTCGCCGGCAACATGGAAACTCCCTGTGGAATTATGGGATAAACCTTGGCCCTCTTGGCGGGTGGGTCGAACTCGGAAGTGGGCGCCATGATTCGTTCCGGCACGAATTTTTTCGCGCACTTCATCGTGTGCTTCGACACCTTGGCCCTCGAGTTGTCCTCGAAGTCGCACAGCGGGCACTGAAAAAAACACATGGGCCTTTCCACCTTGGCATGAACCCCGTGTTCCGCCTCCATATGAAAGATTATGTCTTTTATGACGCGGGTGGACAGCGTACAAAAATTGCATTTAAACTCCGTGTGGTACTCGTGCGGATAATCGTAATGTCTATTCATCACGTGGACCGACTCTGTTTTGAAGTTGCAGTGCACGCACTTCATCAGCGAGAAGTGATATGGTTCGTTTTTCTCTTTCGTGTCGTTCAGCCCTTTCATGAGGACTTCCAAAGTGCGATCCCGCGACGAACGTCCTTCTTTATCGGCCTTCCGCTGCTGCGAACGCACTAAATCGGTCTGCACCCACTCCTTGGCCAGGCTCAACCCGATCTCCGAGAAGAATTTCCCCAGAGAACTGTCAAAGTAAGCGCCCCATCGGTCGACAGCGCGCGGCCTTCCGCTTCCCGAGTAGTAGGGATTGTTGCTCTGCGTCGAGGTAGACGAATTGGCGGCCAGAAGCGACTTCTTCTTGCTCGCCTCCTCCAGTTCCTTGATCTCTTTCGGATCTAGCGGCAGCATTTTGAGAAACTCCGAGATGGTCCGCGAAGGTGGGTACTCGATGAGGTACGGCACGACGAGGGACGGCACTTCCACTGCCATGCCGCCGTCTTCGATTACCGACGGCGTTAGTTGCTGGGCAACGCTGCTGGCAGCTGTTACGGTCACTTCTCTTCCGATCTGTTTCGAGTTGGTCAAAGACGAAAGTTTACCCACTGGAGTGAGCGTCGTTGCCGAGCCGTTCTTCCCCGACCCCGTCTCCACGGTTATGGTGTTGGTCATCTTTACCGACGGCTTAGTGGACATGGTGATCACCTCCGATGGCGACTTGGTTTCTATGATAACCAGCGTCGGCTTGTTGCTCTCCTGCGACCCCCGGCCGTCCTTGCGCACTGCATTGTTTATAACCTGAGCTAGAGATTTTGTTTCGGTCACAATGATTGTTCGAGGCTTGTTTTCGTCCAGCGTTTTTTTGGGCATCGAGTTCTTCATGCGCGCCTCCTCGGTCGCCTTCGTCTTGCTTCGCGTCTCCCGCATCTCCATCATGATCGGTTTCTTGTCGATTGACGCATTTCTTTTTGGTCTCGCGTTTACAGTCCCTTCACTATTACACACATCCTTCGTCTCCTTCAAATGCTCGGCGTTCTCGTCGTTCGTTTTATCATTCAGTTCGTCTGCATTCGAAGCGAGAATCGAGCCGTTCACATCACTCTGGCCGTCCAACCTGGGTATTTTTGCCTTCGGCGAATGGCAGTTGTTGCTCCGAGGAGACCTGGGCATACCGATTTTTCGTCGTCTGTACCGTTTTCCTTTCCGTCTGCGTTCTAACGGTGCTTTAGCCACGGCGGCTGAAGGTGTGTCCTGCAACGTTATCACCTCCGGAGACGATTTCGTCGTCGGCGTCACAGGTCTTTCCGTTTCGGCCTCTTTTGTGTCATCGTGGTTTGTCGTGCTATCATCGTGCTCCTCTGATTCATCTATTATTTCCATAGTAGAATCGAGTTTACTCGATTCCTCATCTCCTGTTTCTGTTTCTGTTGCTTGGATTTCTGGCACGTGGTCCGATGTGTTATTACAAGTGGCCATCATTGGAATTTAACGTCTATTTCAACAGCACTAAACAAAAGAAAAACGAAATGAGTACAATTATCGATTTTTTTTTTTTTTTAATATTAAGTAAAAAAAAAATAAAAAAAATAGCAAAAGTGCGGATTTTTAGATGTAATTCAGAAATATAAACACCGTACACATAAACATCTACACATAATAACTTACTAAATAATCGAATCTAAGTAGAAAATGCCATTCAAACAAAACACGGTCGTGAGGTCGTGAGCCCGCTAGGTTTTAGGCTTAACGTTAGCGAACGAATTGCTAACGCCACAATGCACACATTAATCGCACACGCACGTTGATGTTTGTAAAATACCTTGTGGAAAATAGTGTGATGCTTTTTGACAACTTTATCGAGTAAAAATTTGAATTAAACGCATGAAACGTAACGTGGTGAACGGACTTTTCATTATCCACTGTTTCCCCATCACCGCAAGAGGGCCGATGGCTTCGTGGTTTGGTTTGATTAGTTAAGATAGTTAGCAACAAGGCTGGAGTTCTTTATGTGCTTACGTATTATATTAATGCTAAACAAAGGTCGGAATAAACACGATCGAACATTTGAGACCAGCACGTTGGGTGTTTTTGAAACGGCTTTTCTTTATTTTAACTTTACGATTAATCTCTAACCGGTGTTTCGTTCAGTTGCTTAGGGTGGTACTGGACGTGAAAACGGTTCACGAATTTAGCGGGCGATTCAAAACACTTTTGAGCGCCATACTACGGCTAATGTTAAGGAAAATAGTAAATCACATTTGCTGCTCACCTGCTGATAATGCTGTTGAGCCCGTAAAATAGACTGATTTACGGTTTCGTCCCCTATTAGATGACCGGTATATTTTGTGCTCATCAACTAATGTTAAATACCAATATGGCGACCACTTGTCACGTGACCGAAAAATTTGACGTAGCTACTTAAATATGCATTTATTTTTCAACCAATCGGAATCGGGTCTATAAATCACGTGATAAAAATTAGAAAACACCAATCATTAGTTTAACTAATTTATTGATCTCATAAACATTCGTGGTACAAGGCTCGAAGGGGTTAAACAATTTTTCACTTCAACTTGACAGTTTGTTGTTTTTTGGTATAGGTTAGGTACTATAGACCTCAAAAAGTGGAGGTAACAAATCCCAGAATAAGTCATAAAAAATAATATACAAAAGAATGGCAGTATAAACAGATGAAATTTTAACATCAGTTACGTACAAGTCTGAGATTGCACCCTGTACAGTAGTTAGAGAAAACTCGACTATACAAAGTATCCAGAAATTAGAAATTGAAAGTTGGTACAAAATCGAAAACATCTGATCACTTCTCAGTTTCTTGTACAAATAGCATTCCAAGTTTTACCAACTGCCCAATATATTCTTTTCCTTTTGCTTTGTACAATAGTTCTAACCGTCATCATTTTCTTCTTCGTCAAAAGATAATAAACTACTGCTTTTCGCTGTTGATTTCGGTTTACTATCTTCTTTCTTCTTTTTACTCTTTTTCTTTGATGCCGATTCTGCTGACTCTAGACTTCTTTTTTTCGGTTTTTTAAAAATTATTTTACCTGTAGAAAAATAAAAATTAAAAAAAAAAAATATCACAAATTAATTCTTAGGGAAAATTGATAAAATTTATATATAGACCTGTTTCTTCTGTTTCTTCTATTTCTGACTTAGATGTTTCCAAATATTGATCCGCTTCCTCTTGTGTCAAATCGCCTTTTTTCAATACCACAACAATCGGCTTTTCTTCATCTTCAGATCCAGATGCGGAGTCATCAATGTCTAACTTTTCCCTCTATAGTGTAAATGTGAAGTTACAAGATCATTCACCTTAAAATAAAAACACTTATAACACCTGTAACTTGATGACAAGTTTTCCCTGTATCTAATTTACCTTCGTGTCTATCGTCGGTCCTTCTTTGTAACCGATTTTTTCCTTAAGTTGCCGAAGAAATTTCGGTTCAGCTGGTTTAATGTACGACACGTTTCTTTTAGACATTATTTCTGCTCGGTGGTGCTTCCTGAGTATTTCGTATAACTGTAAACAAGCTTCGTAACAAGCTGACAACTGGGAGAAAATTTATAAACAAGACGCCATGTTGGGAATCTGCGCAATCTGCAGAGAAATGAAACGATCGGCAGGACACCAAGTGAGGAATTTTGAACTAAAAGATTAAAAGATGCATCGGTGCAGGTCTACTTATAAATAAATTTATTAATACTTTTATTAGAATTTACATTGAATAACCTAGTTAAATATTATGTTTTAAAAGTCATAGAAATTGGAATATGATCAGTTAATTGATTAAGAGCGGAGATGAAGGAATATTGCGTTATCACCTGTGAGAAAATTTTTTTTTTTAAAAAGTTAAAATTAAATTAAAATTATTATTTTACCAAAGGGATATCTTTTCGATGTAACAAATAATCAATTCTTCTCCTTCCTCCGATAGGACTAAATCTTAATTTTCCACTTTTGTCATATGGTATTTTTAATAGTTGAAGCTGCATTGTTTGAATCTTGAGAGAAAATATTAAATTTAAATATTTCTAAAACACAAAAAAACTTCAGAATTCAAACCTCTACATCAGCATCCAAAATAAAGCATCGTCTTAAAATAGGGTCTTCTAACATGTTCTTGAATTTTTCTGGCGAGTCGATTTTATCATCCCATAACATGATCTGCCGCATTTCAGTTCCTATTGACCACTCAACATCCTCTCCAACTGCAATCCTACATGGATCTGTATATTTGTCGAAGAGATGGTGTTGAGAGCATTTTCGATCTCCTGAATGAAATAAACATCATTAATTTCTGTTTTAATTTTTTCACAAAAATTAAGGTGAAAAACCTGGTGATAGATTGTCAAAGTTAAAATCCCCACAAAATATATCAAAACAAGTTCTTTCTGAATCATCAGAAGTGTTCTTTTTAAATTCAGTCAACCACTGAACTACTTCATCAAGTTGTAATAATAAGCATGGCTTGTTACCTAAAAACAAATAATATAAATACCATTTTTAATTTACGTCACGATACCTCTGAATAATATATTTATCTTAACCTTGATAAGGTTGTAGATGAGTTGTTGCGATATATCCAACTTTCTTTATATTTTCATCTTTGTTCAAAGCAACCTAAAATCAAATTTAAACAAATCATTATTAACTTGTAACTTTTTATTTGTAACTTATTTACTACACCTTGACTTGCAATAATCCTAAGGAAGAACCCCTATTTTGTAGTGTTTTGCAATGATAACTTTTAAAATCGACATCAATGATAGGATATTTACTGGCAAACATTAATCCACTTCCTAGAAAAAAAAATTCATTTGTACTGTAAGTCTACTATATCTCAAATAAATAACAAATATCTTTGATGCGTCTCTGAGACACTGATGTAAGATAGTGAGTATCCCACAATTAAATATAATTTCGAGTGCTAAGTCTATTACAATATTTATTCCAATTGGAAGTTCTTATTTATTATCATCCAAGACTCAATCAATTTTGACCTTTTGATCCCTCTACACATATAAACTTAAGTTATCTAAAAAAAGACAGAAATTGATGATTTATTTACCGAACCCAAATAAATTAGCACTCCATGAAAATTCACCAACATCATATAAGAAAAAGTTGAAATGCAATTTCAATACTGAGATCAAAATCTTTGCTGTTTTTCTCTCCCACACTTCTTGAAAACAAATAAAATCCAAATGTGAAAAATGGGAAGTAATTGAAAATTCTTCTTTCGCCTCATTTCTTTGCACACAGCCATTTATAATTCTATTTGCAATTGTCTTAGCCCTTTCGTACGGAGAAAAATTATTATTAAATTTCGAAAGAAATCCTGGTAAGAGGCACAAGTTTCCTGTTGCTATTGCAAAAGTATTTTTCACAGGCGATGAATCGCAACTAATTCGTTCATTAAAGGGCGTCTCCCAGTACGCATACGATGCAGGTTTTCCGAATTCACATGCAAATATCCATAATCCATATCCTAGAATACCAAATGGTAAAAGCACAACACAGTAAATTAAACATATCGGTCCTTTCAATGCATAATTGGTGATACGATCGAACTTGCATTCCTCTTTGGTCGTAATTATGTAACACGAACCGAGATAATTTAGCGAATGTAACCACATAGTGTTAAACAAGCTACTGATGTAGTCGATATACAACCAAAACCTTCTGTCGTATCTTTGTTTTAGCAACATTTTTGTTCTAAAGCAAAGCACACGAACAACAACAAATGCAGACGGCAGGAACAGCAGCGATATTGATTAGGAAAACGAGAACCGGAAACGTACAGGGAAAAGAAAAACGACAATTATAGTCGAACATAAATTCGATTTAAATTAGTAGCTAAAAATAACTCTTTAGTTATCACCTTGCAATCACCGTATAATTTATTCAAAGTACAAGGTCTATCTACGAACAATTAAATGTCGCATTTCTTATTGGCCCGTTTCGTGTTTTCTTATTAGTGGGCTAGTCTTAAAAAACAAACAAAATAGATCAGCAGAATTTGAATGAACGATGAAAACATGTTTAATATGCATTAAAAAATAACTGGTAAAAATATTCATAAGTAATTTTTATTCAGATGCAGTTTATGTTTATTATATTTATGTAAAATGCGGACACAAACTTAATAATCAGCTGACTCACAATTCCTACCTGCGGCAGAGCACTTTTAAGATTTTTCTTTATTGCATTGGATTTAGCATAGCCTGGAGTTAATAAGTCATAATTTTTCCTTTTAGACAGACTTAATCATATACACAATAACGTGATGGATTCTTGCGTGCCTTTACCGTTAAAAGATGAGGTTTTGGAGGATATCGTGGAAAAAGCTAAAGACTGGTCACTCATGCATGGTAATCTTGAATTTTTAGTTCAGTTTAACTTTAAATAATATATTTACCGGTATATATTTATTTTAGGTATCGGCAAGAAGAATATTAAGGATAACAAGGAAGCAATTCATCTGCTCCCTTTTACTCTTCTGCCTTCTGCGTTTCCTAAAAGAGAGTTTTTAAAAGCCAAAGTTGCTCAGGAATATATGAATGAATTGATTCATAAAGCCGCACACAGTTATGATTTCTTGAAAAATTGTTTAAGCGGGTAAATAAGGTTTAATAAACTTTTTTAAATTTAATTATTTTGAAGTTATGTTGGATAAACTTACAGCACTATAGACGTGGATCCTTTTACTGCTGATTTATTTCGAATTTACGAAACTGTTCGAACTGAAGGAATTGCTCAGGTAAAATCATATTTGACTTTGTATCCGGAAAGTGTAGATGAAGA
This sequence comes from Geophilus truncorum, assembly GCA_034695745.1. NCBI lineage: Eukaryota > Metazoa > Arthropoda > Chilopoda > Geophilomorpha > Geophilidae > Geophilus > Geophilus truncorum. Next base: position 8,367 of record JAQFZP010000983.1, on the reverse strand, counting down.
TGTTGACGACATTGGGATCTTGAGAAAGAATAATCAGATCATCACTTTTAAAAATCAAAATGAATCAATGCAAAATGTAAAAATTAATATTTTAATTTTAATTTTCAAGATCCCTTATTGTATAGATTTCATGACATTTTAAAAATTTGATAATTTTATTACATTTTTGTTAGCCGTTGAGCCTAGGTCTTTTCCGTCCTGATTATCTTCTGGAAGTTAATTGTGACTCTTTTTTGAAACAAGTGGAAATTAATACAATAGCCGCAGGTTTAGGCTGGATCGGCCCTAAGAGTGACGAGTTGCATAGGTAATTTGAGTGCCAAACCAAACCCTGTAGTTGAATCATTCGTATGCATGTATATAATCTTTTCTTCCAGTAAAAATACAGATTACTGGTAATCAGCATGTTTTTACTTAATTCTGGCTTTAATTACATAATATTCTTTTCTATCTATACTGTGCAAAGCTGTAAAGCAAAGCTGAAATATAAGCTCTTATACAAGCACGAGTAATTGCATAATGCTGTAATAAACTTGTTTCAAAGTGAGAAGCAAATAACATTAACATTATAACCATTATTAAGTTATTGATTTTAGAACTAACCTATAGTTCCACAATATTCTACCTATCTCTATTTACTACAATGTACAATTCATTGCAGCCGTTATCTTTAGCCATTATGCGCTCAGACTATCTCTTGCACAATAAAAACACATCAATTGAAGATGTCTGTTTGCAACAAGTAGAACAAAATACCATTGCCAGTAGTTTTGGAGCTTTAACTACTCAAATGTCTTCCTTGCATAGGTATGGAAATTACAAATTAATTGAGTGGAATATATATAATCAATATAAATGGTGGCAAGCACAGAATTTTATGTTTTTTTTTTTTTTTAATTAATCACTAAATGCAATTGGAAAATATTGAGAAAACTGTGATAAAAATTCAAAATTGCTGCATGCTTGCACAGCTTTTTTTTGCTTGCTTAACGCTTTGATTATTATCAGCTGATTGTAATACAATTTGCGTTTATAAACATGTTTTTACTCCCAATAGATTTGTTCTTCGAGAACTTGGTCTTGAAGAAATTGAAAATCATGTGCGTATCGTATTTGGTATTAACTGAGATATTTAGTTAGATAAACTTTGTTTTCTTAGATCCCAGAAAATAATGCTTGTCGTGGATTAAGCGAAGGGATTGAATTTGCGTGGAAAGCTTACGACTCTCCCGAGTATGGCAATAGAGCTATTTTTTCTCATTATTTTAATTTAATCCAAATCATTAAATAGTGCAGTGATATTGTTTGTAGTCGAGGAATTGACTTGGAACATCTGCGATCAACGAATGATGGAATTTGATCTCCGGGAGTTGAACAATTCCATTCGTGTGATTCGACGAACCTTTCTCCAAATTGCATCAACTGGAAAATTGACAGATAGACATCTTTTCATGTAATATTATCAACACACATTTTTTAGTGCAAATTCTAATATCAATTTCATTATTCCAGTGATGGCTATGAAATCGCTGTGATTTATTATAGAACCGGATATTCGCCAGATGATTACAAATCGATTCAAGTACTGTACACTGAACAAAATAATGCTAATGTATATAAAATATAATTATTTTGCAGGATTGGGACGTCAGACTTATGATGGAACGATCGATGGCAATTAAGTGTCCATCTATTCAATATCATTTAGCTGGAACCAAAAAAGTGCAACAAGAATTGTACAGAAAAGGTGTATTGGAAAATTTTTTTTCCAATTCCGATCATATCAATCTAGTTCGAAGCTTATTCACCGGCTTGTATTCCCTGGACAATGTAAAAAATTACTTTTGTTTTATATTTTGCTTTGATTGAAAACAAGTTCTGTGCATTCAAGGACGAAGAAGGTGATGCCATGGCGAAGAAGGCAATCAACAACCCGTCACATTACGTACTTAAACCGCAAAGAGAAGGTGGCGGTAATAATTATTACAAAACTGATCTACAACAAATGCTTAAAAAATTGGAAAACTCAGACGAGAGAACCGCATACATTCTTATGGATTACATTTCCTCTCCTTCTGTACTCAATTATTTTATAGCTTCAGGAAGTCCACCTGAATTGTGCAATTTGATTTGCGAATTAGGAGTATTTGGAGTCATAATAGGGTAAATATAGACTTTGTGATTATGATTTGCTTATAATCAGAGATTGTATTTATAATTTTTTTTTTTTTTTTTTTAGTTCTGAGACCGAAATTTTGTACAACAAAGAAGTTGGTCACTTGTTACGAGCCAAACGTACAACTACAAACGAAGGTGGCGTATCAGCTGGATATGCTGCGTTAGATTGTGCTTTCTTAGTTTAAGTTAAATGAGAAATCAATTTTGATCTTTACACAATTTTACAATGCTCATACAAAAACACAAATACTGTCGAGAAAATATCAAATAATCAAGCAGCATTCCAAAAACAACGAATAAAGCTACTTTAAAAAATCAATAAGTTGTGTTTTATGATATAATAATCTTTTGATAATCGTGTCTGCAAACCGACCCCACACCATAAACGGTACTATATTAATAGATTTAGTGATCATACCAGAATAAATAATTGCCTTCATTTCTTCTACACCGTAGGTTCCAGTATGGCTGCTGTCTAATGGCTGACTCTAGGACTCCACAACTGCACCACTAATAAGGTAACCAACAACACGTAGTCAAACTAAATGCACCTAGACTGTAATAAAATATGAGAAATTGCCACGCAGCATCATAAAGAAATTGACCTTGAAATGTCACTTCCTGACTAATGGTGCTGAGCACTTTAATTGGTTTTTCAATAACAATAGGATTATCAGCACCATCTAAAAGAGTTTCCTGGTAAATAGCGCACGATATAAAATTTATAAATGAACTGTAATGGCAGGACGTAGGGCTGCAGTAAAGTCAACCTTGTAACATCAGGGCTGGTCGCATTCCCAGTTCAGTGGGTTGGGCTTTGCTGCATCAACTGCTGGTTTAGTTTATAGTCTCCAAGTTGTTGACAAAATTCCCCTCTTTCACAAGACACACAAGGAATGCATGAACGTAAGATAAATAACGGTATATTTAACTAAGATAAGTTCGTTTTTGAAGAATAACGCAATTCATCATATTATCACAAAACCTGTCATCTATCTAGGTGTTATATCCTTTATTATCTGATTGTATTTATAGTTTCAAATATTTATCAAAATGTGTGAAAAAAAAAGAAAATTACACGACTAGACTTAAATAGTTACAGAAAAGGTTTTAATAATCATAAAAAACTATGACCTTTAATAAGCAATTTTAATCAGATGAACTTTTTTTTTTTTTCTTTTCATTTATTTATGTCATTTCTGGATACAAGCTGCGCAATCAGCTGATGCACACATATGGTACACGGAATTACGTTGCTTTATTTTTTTAAAATCAAATTTGGCATTGGTTGAAAGATTACCCTCGGCATCTCTTTCCTTTATTTTTTTCTCTTTTTTTATTTAGCCTGACGGAAGCATTTACATAACAACTTCATGGAGCCGTGTGTGCCTTTACCACTGAAAGATGAAGTGTTGGATGAGATTGTACAAAAAGCCAAAGACTGGTCACTCATGCATGGTAATGTTAAGTTGTGAGCTACTCTCGAGTCGGAACAGTTATTTTTAAAATTTTATGGTTTATTTTCAGGCATTGGAAAGAGAAATAAGGATAACGACAAAGAATCCATTCATTTAATGCCTTTCACACTACTGCCTTCAACATTCCCTAAAAATGAATTTCTAAAAGCCAAGTTTGCTCAGGAATATATGAATGAATTAATACATAAAGTCGCGCACAATTATAATTTCCTGAAACAATGTTTGAAAGGGTAAAAAAAAAAAAAAAAAAAAATCAAATGTTTGAAGTTGTAATAGAAAATTTATGAATTTATAATGTAGAACCGTCGACGTGGATCCGTTTACTGCAGAATTGTTTAGAATATACGAAACGGTTCGAAGCGAAGGGAATGCTCAGGTAAACTGTTTGATTTGATTAATATCTATAACTCTTGATAATTTCTAATTTTAGTCAAAGGTTCAAAGTTTTGCACTTATGTAATGACCTTTTACAAAGACTGGCAAAACCTGATTTGCAAGTGCCCTGTTTAGATTTCCTTCGTGCAAATAAACATGATAATTTTTTTCTATTTTTATTAGCCGTTGAGCCTCGGTCTTTTTCGTCCCGATTATATGCTGGACTCAAAATGTGGTTCTTTAAAACAAGTGGAAATAAACACAATAGCCGTTGGTTCAGGCTGGATGGGTCCAAAGGTTGAAGATCTTCACAGGTACGTAATTAAATTATTATTACTCTTCTAATTACTGTATAAATGATATAATTTATTGCTTTAACTCTGCATCGCTATAAAATAAAGATTAAAATAAAGCTTATAACAAAGCTCAGCATCAAATTTCACTACATGGCTGCTTTTTATGATAATTATTTTAGAATCGATTCACGTTTGCACACAACTTACTTCCTGTTTATATTTGCTTTATGCAAGCATTATTTGTCAGCTTAATTCATGTGTAAATCCAGACCATAGATAATTCAGAATTTCTTATTATTTCTATTGCAACAGATTTGTTCTTCGAGAACTTGGCCTTGAGAAAATTGAAAGTCAAGTCCGTATCAAATATTATGCAACTCTGCACACATCGTTAACTCGGTTGTAAATTTTAACTGTATTTGTTCTAGATTGCAGAAAATAATGCTGGTCACGAACTGAGCGAAGGGCTCGAATTTGCCTGGAAAGCATATGACTCTCCAACGTAAAGATTTAAAATAAATTCAACTATTTCCATGTTAATCTGATTTATTGTATAGTGCAGTGGTACTCTTTATCGTCGAAGAAGTAACATGGAACATCTGCGATCAACGTTTATTGGAATTCGATCTTCGCGAAACGAACAGCTTGATACGCACAATGCGAAGAACTTTAAATCAAATTGCATCGTGTGGAAAATTGAAAGATAAACGACTTTTTGTGTAATCAATGACTCATTTACCTCAGGTGCAAATTCTTATTTTTTTTCTAATTTTAACAGTGATGGATTTGAGGTTGCTGTAGTTTATTACAGAAGTGGATATTCACCGAACGATTATAAAACTTTCCAAGTAATTTCTGTATATTTTAGTAATAAAAACTTCATAAAATTTAATTAACCTCAGGCTTGGGATGCAAGACTAATGATGGAGCGTTCGACTGCAATCAAGTGTCCATCAATTCACTACCATTTGGCGGGAACCAAAAAAGTGCAACAAGAATTGAGCAGAAAAGGAGTGTTGGAAAGCCTTCTTTCTAACCCCGAGCAAATCAACATTATTCGAAGTTTATTTACTGGCCAGTATCCACTCGACCTGGTTCGAATTCTCACATTTTTACCTCAGTTTATAAATTAACCCATTTTTAATATCTACAAAGAATGAAGACGGCGACACAATGGTTAAAAAAGCTATGGAAAACCCGTCACAGTACGTACTTAAACCCCAGAGAGAAGGGGGTGGTAATAATTATTACCACAACGACCTGCGACAAATGCTTGAAAAATTGGATAATTCTGAAGAAAGAACTGCCTACATTCTCATGGATTCCATTGTGGCACCTCCCGTCCTTAACTATTTCATAACTGCAGGAAAGCCACCCGAATTGTGCGAAGTGGTTTGTGAGTTGGGGATATTCGGAGTCATACTAGGGTAAATACTTATAAGTACTTCTACCATCATTTATTTAAATTATCATATTTTTCTGTAGCTCTGAAGACGAAATTTTATATAATAAACAAGTTGGTCATTTGTTGCGTGCAAAACGAACGACTACAAATGAAGGTGGTGTGTATGGTGGTGGTGCATTGGATTGTGCCTTTTTAATCTGAGAAAATATCTTTGTAATTATTGTTATAGTTTAGCCTTTAATGTACTTAAAATGGGAATATTAAGTGTGTCGGTACGCAGCATTCCATATTGAACACAATAAAGGTACTTACACAACATTTAATGAACGATTTGCCACTTGTGACAAATACTTCTGCATTAGCAACAGGAAACTTGTGCAAACCTCTTACAATTTTTATCGAAATTTAATTTAATAATTTTTCTCCGTACAAAATGATCAAGACAATTGCAAATAGAATTATAAATGGCTGTGTGAACAGAATTGAGACGAAAGAAGAATTTTCAATTACTTCTCATTTTTCACACTTGGATTTTATTTGTTTTCAAGAAAAATAGGCCAAGATTTTAATCTCACTTGTCAGTATTAAAATTGCATTTCAACTTTTTCTTATATGATGTTGGAGAATTTTCATGGAGCGCTAATTTATTTGATTTAGGTAAATAAATCATCAATTTCCGTCTCTTTTCAGACAACTTATGATTATGTGTGTAGGAGGAATCAAAAGGTCAAAATTGATTGAGTCTTTTGGATGATAATAAATAAAAACTTCCAATTAGAATATCGTTATTATCTTAAGCGTTCAAAACGATATTTAATTGTGTCTTACATCAGTGTCTCAAATACATATCAAAGATATATTATATTTTGTTTGGGATATAATACACTACAGTACTAATGAATATTATTTTTTAGGTAGTGGATTAATGTTTGTCAGTAAATATTCTATCATTGATGCCAATTTTTCAAGTTATCGTTGCAAAACGTTACAAAGTAGGGCTACTTCGTTAGGACTATTGCAAGTCAAAGTGCAGTAAATAACTTACAAATAAAAAGTTAAAAGTTAATGATTTTTTTAAAATTTGATTTTAGGTTGCTATGAACAAAGATGAAGATATAAAGAAAGTTGGATATTTCGCAACAACTCATTTACAACTCATAATTTTGAGGTAGCTTATATTAAATATCGTATTTAAATTATTCGTTTTTAGGTAACAAACCATGCTTAATATCAGAACTTGGTGCAAAAAAAATGTGCCGCCTTCTTCCAGTGGTGTGGTTCTTTTAAATTCCGGTTCGTCATCGCACAAACGAGCAATTTGTTAGACATAACTACGAGAATGAAGCAAGAAACAAAACATCTGTGTAAGCAGCTAATTTGTATGTATACTGATCAGGGTACAAAAATTGAAAATTATTTCAGCTAAAATAAGGAGTACTATTATCAGAAGTAAATAAACTAACAGTTAGTTTATTTACTTCTTCTGCTGTTATTCATCATGCAGACATTTATAAATTTCCACAAAAAAAAAAAATGATTATTTCAACTTAGATTTCTGACGCTACGAACAGAAATCCAGTTTCAATGTGACCTTCTAATATACCTTGGCTGTGGGTACCAAAATATGATGTCGATGTTGAAAAGTGGTTGAAATATTTAAGTTTATTTTTCGTCACGAGACTTTTCAAGTGATTTTGAAAATGTCACCTTGCTGTTCTTTTAAGAAAAAGAACATCGACTGAAATAAACAAGAAATTATTTATTTAATTATTTTTATTTTTTCACTATCTGGTTTTTCACAACAGAACATAAGTGTTTTCGAATATCATATTCATTGTACGTAACAAGATTATCATAATTATTTAAACTTTCACACCGACTAAGATAGTTTTTGTTAGCAAACATTTTCAGATTACAGTCTAGATTATGTCAGTCACTAAAATAAAAAATAAAAAAATGTTAAATCATGAAAACGTATTACTTTTAATTTACACTTTTACTTACTCCGTGATTGTATCTTCAGCTGGCAGAAGAGAAATTTGTTTTACTAATTGAGCTTGAAAATCTTCAAAAGCTTCTAGATCCAAAAATTCGACACTGACCCACGTAAGGGAAATACGCGGATCATAAATTCCGAGTTGCAGCAAGTTGTTGTTGGGAATGATTTGATAATCATAGAACACATCAATCATGATAATCAAGTCTTTCTCTAATTTTACTTTAACCACAGTTCTAGCGGGATTGTCATTAGTAAGTAGCGAATCTAGCGATATTGTCAAGTTTGGCATTTGGGGGTTCCATAAATCATCATGCGCTGCATAACGTGAAATCGGCCTTACGAATCCATTTTTCAGCCTCTGCTTTCGCAACTGCATAATAATTTGTAACTCTTGCCATGATTGAAATTTTTTAAAATCCATTACGATAGATTAATGCGTGATAATACAATGTAACACGTTGAACCACGCGCTATAGTAGCATGTGCTCAAAGGTTGTGACCATTGTGACGAAACAATAAGAGCTGAATTCAAACTTTAGTGTTGCGTGACGTCACTTCCGTTTTATTTTTTGTAATGCAGCTAAGGACTCGGCACAGAACAAAAGCCGATATTACTAGTGAATATTTGTGGTGATT
>JAQFZP010000982.1:0-24206 GCA_034695745.1 Geophilus truncorum | reverse complement strand
ATTTCTGGCATTGCATTATGGGTAAAAAGGTTCGCTAGCCTGCCGCTAGAGGTCGCTTAGAATAAGCCACGTCACAAATTATTGAGCACACAAGCAGCCGATACCGATCTCCTGGTCAACATCGGGCCAATTATCATCGGGAACTTTAACGTCCACTTGTCGTTTTTCGGATCGTACCACTGAATTTTATGCAAGTAGATCCCCTCGTTGTCCATGTTCGCGCCATCTGTTATTAATTTTGCCAACTATTATTTAATTTTTTTTTAAACATAATTTTAAACTTTTTACCCGTCACGTAGAGTAATCCGTTGAAAGTACCTACGGCGGGGCTCGAGACGGGCATTTTGAGTGGACTCACGAATGTCCACACGTTTTGTTTAAGATCATAGCGTTCCACGGTGCCCAGTGGTGAGTTTGGTGACGCTCCTTTCCAGCCGCCGACTGCGTAGATGTAACCGTCGACGAGAGATAAGCCGAGTTCGGATCTTCCGACGTTCATGCAGGCCATCTCTTGCCACGAATCGAAGACGGGATCGTATCGCCACATGCTGCGACTCGCGGAACCGTCCGACAACTCGCCGCCTGCCACGTACAGTGTACTAGTACCTGAAAATAAAGAAATTTAAGCTTAGTTTTGAATTTAATTTTTTTTTTTAATGTTTTCTGTTAATAAATTATTTTGAATTTTTAAAAAATCAACTCACCTGAAACAACCAATCCGTGTTTACAGACAGCGAACGGCAAACACGCATGCGTAAACCATCTGTGAGTTCTCGGATTAAAACTCTCCATACAGCGCAACACTTCTTTATCGTCCTTTCCACCGACCGTAACAATGACTTCCATCAAATCTAATAAAACAAAATAAAAAATTCATTTTTATCACCAAAAAAAAAAAAAAAAACCACAACAAACAAACAAAAAGACAACAAACCAAATGAATTTCGAGGTGTGGTCCGTTTCGACTTCCACTGCATTCTTCTATCAGGCAACCATTGAAAATTCTTCGCTTCTTCAACTAACTGCTGACACCTTTGCGAGTTTTTAACTACCGCTAGTTGCTGCACGCGGTCGTGGAGGAAATACGGACTCAAAAGCGGTAATCGGACGTGTTGCAATACCTGGAAAATATTCAAAATACAAGAATTTGAGAAAAAAAAATCAAAATAATTAAAAATTCGAGAAAAGTTCAAAAATTTCAAAATTTAAGAAGAAGAAAAAAAAAAAAATAATGTGAAAATTCTAAAATAAATTTATAAATTTTAAAAATTCGAGAAAAAAAATCTAAACATTTCAAAGTTTTGATTAAAAAATAAAATTCATAAATTTTAAAAAATTCGAGAAAAATTTAAATATTTGAGATAAAAAAAGATAAAAAAATGCAAAAATTGGAAAATAAAATTCATAAATGTTAAAAATTCGAGAAAAAAAAAAACTAAACAAAACAATTCAAAATTTTGATGAAAAAATCAAAAAAATATTCAGAAAATTAGAGAGAAAAAAAATTACAAAATTCAAAAATTCAAGGGAAAAAATGAAAAAATTTAAAATACTCAAAATTTTCCCTTACTTCATCAAACGATTCGCTCCTTTCGTCTAATTTATGTTCTAACCATGCATAAACCGCATTAAACACATCCTCTTCTTGATCCGCTTTTAATTCATCACAGCATAGAAACTCCACCAACTTCGCTTGTGATAAATTTAAGAAGTGCTTTTGTCCCACAACATCCATAAAATGCCTAAAAAATAAAAAAAATCAAACATTAACATTCAAACTTCCTCATTTTATACTTTTTGTCTTTTTCTCCTTACTTTAACGTGAAATCCTTTGCTTTGCTCTGCAATTCAATGGACCCGTGAGCCTCTGCCAAGCAATGAATGGCCAAACAATTCGTTTCGTCCATGAGGTCCACGCGAGGGTCCATGTTCCATAAACTGGGGCGCCACGATAACTGCCACTGCCTTTTCGTAAAACTTCTTGGGTGTCGACAAAACCCGGATTCTGAAAGCGTTCCAGCGGAGCGCGGAAAACGGGTTAAGGGTTTGCTGTTTTAAATTTTATGACGTCACATCAAATTTTTTAATTAAAACTTGTAAAATTACCTTAATGATGATGATGATCCCGATTGAAATTGTTCTGCAAAATTCTGCAGAAATGCTGACAAATATTTTTTGCACAATAAATTCGCCACTATTTCTGCAGAATTCTGCATTTAGTTATGCATAAATACTTTTGCAGAAAAAATTACACACAACTTATGAAGATAAATTTCTGCATAAAATATTTGTTTGACATTCTGCACAATTGTGTACATAATTAAGCATAATAAATTCTGAAAAAGAAATTACACACAACTTGAGCAGAAAGATTTCTGCATAAAATGTTTGTTTTACATTCTGCACAATTATGCACATAATTAAGCAGAATAAATTCTGCAAAAGAAATTACACACAACTTGACACATTCTGCACAATTGTGCACATAAGTAAGCAGAATAAATTCTGCAAAGATATTTTGCTACTATTGTACAAAATTATGCGCAAACACACAAATTATTCTGCATGAATATGGTGACATAATTTTTTTGTGCAGAATTTATTTTTACTTTACGCATGCATAATAATGCATAAATAAATGTTTGCTGTAAATTTTTTATTTAATTTTAAATTTTAATCTACTTAGATTTTGCACTATTACACTAAAAACTTTAAATTTAATATAACCATTAGAATCTTAACTATTTGGACAAATGTCCAGTGACTCTTTTGAAAAATGAAAATAAATATTTAAAATTTTTTTTGGTGTCTGAAATTTTGCGAGTTTGTAAATATTTGGGTAAAGTTTTCATTTCTACAAGTTTTGCGACAATAAAGTGTATTATGTTGCCAGATGCGTTGGTATGTCTCTTCTGGGTGTGTTAAGTCACGTGACCGTATTCAAATACTTTTGAACAAATTTTTTCTTTATAATTATTCATACATAACATTGGTTACACAATTTGTTTTAAATAACACCTACTCATTCACCACTTTTACAATTTTATATATTTTGTACTATTACTAATTACTACTCTCTAAAGTACATTTTTCTTCCTAATGTTTAAAAATGTCCAATTTTACAGTAATCAGTACTGTACAAATATTCACAGAGAAATAGGAAACGAAACATAAAAAACATAGTATACGGGGATTTACGTACCATTACAATCATACGGTAAAAGAGAAGAAATAAAAATCTTCTTTGGAGATCAAAATACATTCAAGTTTTTCTCACTATATTTTTAAAAAATATGAATTAATGGATAAAAAATTATTACAATAATAAATATAATGTTAAAAAAAAAAAATCATTTCCAATTGGAATGTTCCAGTTCACGCTTTTGAAAGAAAATAATCCAACTCAAAAAAGTATCCAACGATAAATACGACACAAACAATAACATCCACTTTAATAAACTTTTCATTTCGAATACCGATATTGCTATTGCTAAACTTGAACAAATTCTCCAATTCAGGGGCAGTTTTCTATCACAGAGGAAACTGGGAACGAGAATCAATAAAAAAAATGGAACACAAAACATCGACTGAGCAATGAGAAAGTAAAGGCAAAACAAAAAATGGTATTTATTTTTAAGATTTTATGCACCAAAGCAATAAATTGGGAAGTATGTTGTGTTTAAATTGGCACTTGGGGATTTGAATTATGTCATCTTTTTTTTAAGAACATTCAATGGAGTTAATAAAAATGATAAAAAATATATCTAAGTCCTGAAAATCGTTTACCCGGGATGTAATAAAAAAAATCAAAAATTACATTAAATTCACCGCAATTTTTTTACTCTTGTAACAAGTAAAAAACAAATAAATAATTGTATACATCACTGTATTCTACGGTATTGTAAATAAACCCAAATGCCAAGTACAATGCTAATGAGTGCCAAGATAACTTCCAACTAGAAGAAGAAAATCTCCTGGTTGGACTCGGGGTCTTTAACTCGATTTTGCTTCGTTTCGTGTCGTTTTTCCGACGACGACCGACTTAAAAAATTCGGATCGACATTAGGTGGAGTCGCGACGCCACTTTTCACTTGTTGTTGTGGGGTATTGCTACTGTTGCTACCGTTGTTGCCTACTTTGCTGCTCGTTGGTGACGACTCGCCCAAGTTGGCCAGTTTTAATGGAAGTTGTTGTCGAACTGTTTGAACTGTCGCTTTCTGCTGGTTGGTGGCACTGCACAAATTTAAAGGAAAACTATCCCGTTTGTTTAGATTGATGGTTACGTTCCCCGCCGAATTCGTCCGGCCTTTGAAGCTGTCCATTTTCCCACATTTCTTGCCCTGCAACGTCGGCGAATTGCGACCCGTCTCCTTGGGAAACAGTTCCGCTGCCGATGCGTTGCGGCGGTGACAGGCGGGCGACGCTTCGTTCTGCACTCTGTTGTGTTCGTCCGCGTTCAGGGACCCTACCACGTTGGGGCCCATGTTAGGACCCAGCGTGATGCCGTGACGTTGCAGCACTTCAAGGTACCGGTATAGTTGTTCGCGTTGGTTGGTGATGTCCGCTTGGTCTTTGGTGATTTGCTCCTAGAATTAGTTTTTGCTTTAATAAATTTCTAGAGAATGTATTACTGACGAACCCAGTTATAACGAAGCTTTAATAGACCCAAAAATTTCTTCGTTATATTTATAATAGTTTTTTTTTTTGTTGTTGTTGTTGTTGTTGCTATAATGCAATTGTTTGTTTTAATGAGTTTTCATCAATCTAACACAAATTTTCTGCGGGTTCGTTATAACGGGGTTCGACTGTATAAAAGTTGTTTTAACCTGTTGTCGCAAATTTTCTTTCCGTTCCTTTTCAAGGTCATCTTTTTGTCTCTCGTATTGCTGTTGCCAAACCGCGCGCTCTTGAAACAACTGCTCAGTTTTGTTCCTCAATTCTTCCAACTGTGGGTTGTGTCTCAGCCGTTTTCCCGAATCTTTTCCGAGTTTTTCAATCTGAGCCTTTGATAACGTCAACTGCGCTCGTAAACTTAAAAAAAAAAAAAAAAAAAAATTAACAACGGAATAAATAACAAAAATAATTGACTTACCTTTCTACGTTTGTAAAGTGTTGTGAAAAAAGACACTAAAAAAGACACGACTATTAACAACAGAGAATGAGTGTTAAAAATAAAATACAATACCATTAACGTGTTTAAATAATGTGACAACTGAATTGCAGCTGCCCATTTTTCCTTTCCTAGTGTGACCAATGGAGGTGTGGAAGAAAAGTTGATTAATTCACCGACCGTGTCTGGGTCAGCAACAGGTCTCGGTTCTCCAACTGACAAATAATTTTTATCCTGACACACATCGGGCGTTAAAAGAAAAGCGCTCGAAAAAGTGCCTCGGCGTGATGACTGTAAAGATTGCTCCTGTCAAAAAATAAAAAAATAAAATTTTAAATTAATTTTTTCTATAAATCGTACAAATTTACTTTGGGTGGAGCAACCATTTTTTTTAAAAGAAAATTAAGTCTATGCGAAACCAATCAAATATGTCTAGTGTGTTCGTTGTATCGGACGATTCGCTCTATACGAGTTCATTATATCGAGGTTCTTATTATAAAATTTAAATCTTATTTACCGGACTCTCCGAATTATTCGCATCTCTCGATGGAAGTGGACCACTTGCCCGCCGAACTTCTTTAGTTTTTACGTTTAGAAACGGATCCAAAGTGTCAACGGGACTCGAATCTTTGCTGTCCGGTTTGCTCGCCAAATTAAGTAAACTCGCAGCTCGACCTTCGGAATCTTTGAGCAAATGGAACTTTTTCTTCAAACCTGATGCTTTAAACGATAAACGTTAATTCATTTACTTCTTTTCTCAAACAAATAAATAAATAAATAATAATTACTTTTTGGTGCTGCGTTTGTAGCATCTTTATTTGGATTGTCAAAACCACCGAACGTTTCTGCACGTTTAGGCAGAATGGGTGAAACGTAAGCTTCGCTTTGATGCTCTCCGACACTGCTTACACTGCGGCTCAAGTTAGTGCCTTCTGAATACAATGAGCTCGCAAGACGAGTGGCCTCTTGAAGTGCAGTCAACAGCAGTTCTCGAGTTTCCGGTCCTTCTTGCATTTCTTCAATTAACTGCGTGTATTTGAATTGCTGAAATTCCACATTTGCTTTTTAATTAATTTCTTGTGGGTGAAGGTCAATACACTCAAAGCTTGTTTGATTTAAACTTACCGTGTCAATAATTTCTTCTTTAAAGGCAACGTCCTAGAAAGAATATTTAAAAATTCACTCAACAAACAGTCAAAAGGTCATTTTCGATTTTTTTCTACTAATTACCACCATTTCTGTAAATATTTTCATCTTCTCTTCGCATATACCCGCCAACTTCATGTCTCTTTCTCTCAGCTGTTCTTCCAACTGTCTCACTTGAGCAGTTCGTGCTTCGTACATTTTCCTCTCCTCTTCTCCTTCGCTCGGCACTCCTTCGTCTTAATTTTATTCAAAAAAAAAATTAATAATTTTTTCTACAACCTAAAATGTCACTTGCAACCTTCTTCGGGACACTTCTCAGCTGCCGAGCGAATGATTTCAATCCACAATTTCTTGTCTTTTCGTGACGGGCAAATCAACTCGTACATTTCCGGTTCATTTGGATTTGAACTGATCAAATAAATTCCAGTACTGTCCAATCCCGCTTTTTCTCGCACCAGTAGCTTTTGAAGTGATATCACACCAGCCTTTTAAGTAAATGTCAACATCAAAGTTAAAAACTTATTCATTGTTAATTAATTCCTTTACCTTATTGTCCTGAGTAACAAATGCATACTTTTGATTATTTTCTTGCAAGAAAAATATCACATCTGATAACACAATGGCTGTGACTTCTAATAAAATGACATTTATAGAAATAAAAATTTAGTTACTGATATTATTTTATAAAAAAAAAAAAAAATTATTATATTTTACCAAGAACTTTCCCTCTTGCTTGGTTTAGTCGAATAGGCCCCTCGTATCGAAGTTTGCGATTACTCGATAACAGATCTGATTTTTTGAACTTCTTGCCGCGGTAAATAGTGGCGGATTTCGCATCGATTTTATTGTAGATTTCTAAAAGGCGTTGCTCACGTTCCCTTTCCGCTATTTGAGCGTTAACTGAATTCAAAATTTCCTTCAAATATAAAATAATTTTTTTTTTTAAACTTTATTTTTTCTTTATCGATTCAAAAATTCATTACTTTGACTAGCGAATTAGCATCAGTTAAATTGGTGTGTTCATCTTTATTGCAGTCTTTCAATGATTTGATTAACGCATCGATGAGCAATGGATATTTGGTGACCCTTTGAGTCACCAGTAAAATGCATTCTGGAATACTACGACCTTTACACGTGGAGTTCTGATTGATTTTCTGCCGAGCCAATCAAAGCGAATCACGAGAATAAATATAAACTCCTCCAAAATACGGTTCAATGCCACTTACTTTGATAAAACTCTGAAACTTTCTATCACTTTTTAAAAAATCTTTGTACAGTGAAACCGCGTCCTTGTGCCGACTGCAAAATTCGCCGTACACGGTTTTCATTTTCTCACCGTTTTTTCCTTGAAACTGCCAAATAAACAAAACACAATAAATCAAATCCATTAATTAAAATTAAAAAAAAAAAAAAAAATAACTTTACTTGTTGTAAGACTAAGTCCCCAATACTTTCAATAGTGCTATTTTGTCTCTGGCGTTCACGAAGTTTTCGCAGAAACATCATGTGAAATTCAATTAACTCATCCAATTGTGGGAAAATCTTTTCCACCATTTCTGGTGTTATTTGTAATTCTTTTAACATTCCTTGAGCAAACACCTGTCACAGAAAAATCAATTATTCACCACATAAAATACAATATTTCTTCATAATGTAAATATATACCTTTTGCATAATTTTTAATGTCAAGCAATGATGTTTTTCTGTTATTATTAATTCTAAAACATGAAATTATTTAACAAAACAATTTTTATTAAATTTTAGAAATTAATTTGTCTCACGGCGGAAACTCACCGTAAATATTTTCTTGCCTTTTAATATCTTTGTCTTTCATTTTCTTTAATATCTACATAAAATTTACAAAAAATTATAAACATATATAAAACTAGACTTGAAAAAATAACTGACTTTTTTGTGAACTCTCGAGCTCCATGCTTCAGGCTCATCAATTAATAAACCCAAACCGGGATCGTCATCTACGTCATTAAAGTCAACACCGTCTGTACAAGTTGAAACTGCATCTAAACGTAAACACATTAACAAAATTTTTAATTTAAATTAATTACCAGTCTGACATTTTACTTTACTTAATATACCTTCATCTAATGATTCCATAGATGTGGAATTCAACTCGGTAATGCTAAAAATAATAACTTTCATTTAAACTCACATCTTTCAGACACAAAAAAATAAAATAAATAATACAGACTTTGTGACCATGCTGCTTTCATCTATATTGTCTATTTCTTTTTCTTCATTAATCACTTTGCTACAAACAAAACAAAACAAAATCAATAAACGTCATGATGCACCGAAGAGAGCTTTGAAAAATAAGAAACCTAATGTAACTGTAATACAAAAAATACAAACAGCAACAAAACATAACCATATCTAAAATACAAGTTTTGTAGAATAAACAGAATTAAACAGAACAAGCAAACCATGTGTAGAAAAAAAAAAGAGAAAAAAGTAAAAAAATAAAATAAAAATAAAAAATAAAAGAAAGTAACTTAAATGAATTCTGTACAACAGCAAAGCAATAAAAGATACATTAAGGAAATTAAAATCCTCCAAATTGATTTCGACTCTGCTATCTGCACAATCCATGTTAAACTTATCTTTCTTCATATTTATACAAAAATATTGACAATTTGACGAAACATGGCCCTTGACTGTGATAAAAAATTAAAAACTATTATATTTATACACAAAAAGTCTTTAAAACATAAAGCAACCATTTAATAAAATTTTCTTCATCCATATCGAAAATTTTTTCATTAAAATATTTTCTTTTTCAATTCAAAAAATAAAAAAAAGATCCTGATATCTGATCTTTAGTAATGCCACCTGGTGGCAAAATTTTATAATTTAAAAAAATGCTAAAGCTGATAAATTTTTTTAAAAAAAATCTACAAATTAATTGTCTAAAATATTAATTAAATGTTAGATATGTAAATTAGAAAAAAAAATGAATATATAAACTACTGAAAAGAAAACGAGGCAAAATCAAGCTGCAGCCATATTAATCATGCTACTATAAATAAACGAAGCAAAGCACATCAAACATGCAAGTTACTTAATGTCTTTGTTTTTCTCTAATCAACTTACTTGACCCCAAGTTTGGTGGCAACCCTTCGCCACTGTGAGTACCCGCTGGGTACATATGCCCGCCCTGCGGAGCTAAGAACATACATTTTTGTACTAAGCAAATGATATTTTCTTTCTTGCAATAAATCAAAGCCAACATGGACTTTGGGTGAAACATTAAATCTCACCTACACTCATTTCCTTACAGCTATAAATTACCAGAATCAATCAATATTAAACTGCCATGCAGATTAAATTGATTTTTTTTAACTTTTTTATTATACATTCCTAGAAATTTTCTATTTTATTCCGTATTAATTACCAATTATTTATAGTTTATGTGAAAACCAACTTTTTATGACATTTCAAAGTTTTATTACAAAATTCTATTCCAAATCTTTCTATTTTTGCACTGATGATGCAATTTCGAGTATTTTTTTTTTTTTTTTTTTTTTATCATCGATCATTTGAGATGAAAATTTCGTGAATGTATAAATTACTGTAGGTACAAAATCAACTTAAAACCCAATCATCTTTTTTGTGATTAAACGTGGTTGTATTCAATTAACTCTCATTTAATTTCGCAGCGGGGACACTAAGTGTACTCGAAAATAATTAAATTACAAGATTTGTCATTCTTCCACACAGTCTTAAGCCTTTTCACCAAACTTAACCCATTAGAAATTAATTTATGCGCCACCAACTGGCGGAACGAGAACGTAAAACTAAAAATTAATTTCCAATAGCCTTAAAATAAACGTGATGTTTAATACAATACTTTAAATTAACATTTATAATTTAAGCATCGTAATTTATTTATTATAAAAAGAGTGGAATAACAAAAGATGTACAGATGTGAGTATCATTTGTCAAGAGCATTCAACTCCCACCCTGAGTTGTGTAAGGTGCTTTGATACAAAGATCAGCTGTGTCCTTCTAAAAGGGGTCAAAAAACTGTTATTGTTCTTCTTGGTTTTTCATATCCCAAGGTTAAGGTTTTTGTTCCTTTATTGTTGATTTTATTTTATGATATTGGTGCACCCAAAAGTAGTTATTTTTACATCAAATCCGCTTGTGTCGTCTGTCAAATCAATTTTACGAGCTGCCACTGTAAGATTCAGTGGTATGGAAACACAACTCACGATCCATTGCGTTTTATTACCTCGCAAAATTGTTTTTTTCTTTGTATTCATTTAATGTTAAGGGTAATTAACCACGTGTAATAATTGTAACTGTTGCTAATATGATTTCTGGTTTTAGAGATTTCGTGTAATGGCAAACCTCGTTTAATTATCATTAGATTTTTTTAAAAATACTTCTCGAGTTTTAATAATTCAATGGGTTTGATAAAAATAAATTCCTAATGAGAAAATAAACGAGGTTTCATATGAGCTTTAAAAGCACGTATTAGCGACGGAATTTAAAGTCGCCCCTGTGGCCTAATGGATAAGGCATCGGTTTCCTAAACCGGGGATTGCGGGTTCGAGTCCCGCCAGGGGTACAATTTTTTTTTTCTTTTTTTTTTTTATCTTTTTATAAGTGTTTGTTTCTAATCACATTTTACATAATTTAAAAGCCATTAATATCCGGAATTACCTAGAATTTTGTAATATAAAACTGTATTTTGAATATTTTCCCATACAAATAACACTACAGATGTCGAGTGACTTCTTTGAAACCACCTAATGTTACTTGTTATTGTTAAATCGCATAATGTTATTCGATATCAAACATTCAAACTGTTAAATGGTTACATAGCAATCGATTAGTTATTAATTCAATATAAAATTCTATGCATCAAAAATATGTGAATAAAACTGTGCAATTCAATTGTAAAACGAAATAAATAAATTTAACTGTTAAAAATCTGCTAAAAAAATTTTAAAAAAATTTCTCCCTAAATCAAATATTTAAAAAATAATGATATTTTCACTTACCTAGACGTCGATGACATTTTTGAAGAATTTGAACTAACCTAAAAAAACAAAAAAAAAACGAAACTCGAATCTTAAAATCTCTGTTTACTCCATTTGATCAATATCAAACATTACAATTTGAGCTGGTTTTAATTGTCCGTTTACTTTCCGCTCTCTTGTTGACAGTGAAGGCGAAGCTGCATGACCGGTACCAGAAACAACTGAAACCACAAATTAAACACAAATCAAAATAAAAAATTTAAGATGTAATCTATTGATCACTGCATCGAATATTGTAAATATTTTATCAGCAAATTCCTGAAAAAAGATCATTTTTTTAAACTTTAACGATAGCAGACTAACAATGGTAAATAATTGATACAAAAATCCATCTCGTATCATATGGTTTTACATTTTTAACATGAAAACATCATTTTCGGTAATAAACAACTCTTCGATAAGGTCACGCACTTTAAAAATCAATTTATTTGTACGTTAAATCATTTCAGGCCTTTAAAGATTACATAATGACTTGCATCCTGTGGTTCAGTTTTTTTTAACATAATCTACCAATCTCCTCGAAAAGAGCCTAGTCACCTGAATTAAAGTGTTGATTCAAGTCTTTTGTATGTAAAAACAAATTTATATATATATAAAAAAAATTTAAACTCGCGACATTTCCACAAAGCGATCAATTTTTCAACATATAAACACTTACCAACTAAGGGACTCGAAATGTATGAAGAATGACGAGAAATGTTAATCAGTGGTGAATTATTGAACAATGTGTGTTTTGAGGCGCTCTGAAATTTTTAAAGATAACAAATTGCTTGTAAGTAACGACTAAGATCGATAGTAATATACAATCTTTACCTTTTGAAAAATCCTCAAACGCGAGCAATCCAAGATTTGATCCTTGCAGGAATGTTCGTGAACGTTAACTAAACACGCTGAAACAATTAACATTTGTATTAAATCAAAATTTCATTTTTCTTTAATCAACACTTTCGTTAAATTACCAAAACATAAAAAATAAGAAATAAATTAACGCATGTTGAATTGAAAAGCGCTTACTTTCGCAATGTAGTGCAGATTTGTTTGACATTGATTTACTACAAACATCGCAAACGGTAGAATTGCTGTAACAAACTGAGACAAATTGATGACTTGTTTTCTTCGAGTCTTTGTCTTTTTCCTTCCCCTGAATTATGAAATTAACAAAGTTAAACTTTAAAGTAAACACCATTTTTGCAGCAAACACACTTACCCGTTTCTTTCGAGAAAAAATACTTCCTCCCCTTTTTTTACGTTTGCTCAAAGACTGTTCGTGATCGCTTTCATGATGGGAAGTTCTGATAAAAACGATAAGAAAAAAAAAAAAAAAAAAAAAAAAAAAAACCAATAAAAAAAAATATATCTGAAATTCCTCTGACAGTAAAGACAAACATTTAACAAAAACAAATAATGCTACAAATCTCGATTTACTTTAATATTACAGGTGCAAAAAAAAAAAAAAAAAAAATTTAAATGCAAATCTTAATTAACATACTAAATTCTACTTATTTTACACATTTTTTTCTTTTAATTTAACTCGCACCTTCAATGATTGATTGAATATTTCATTTTTTTCATCATTGCAATTACTTGACATAATTTTTAATTTATTTCTTCATTTCAGCTCTGCTTTATAAATTTTGAATTTCAACATCAATACAAGCTTTAAAAAAATTGCTGTTTTTAAAATTCATGAAGTTTTGTTGATATAACTACAGCCCATCTTCCCTTCGACTATAAAGTACACTCGAACCAATCATTAAAATGTGAATTTATTTATACCATACGTCATTTCCAAAATAAAAATATTATCCCTAAGTTAACCCTACTTTTGTTTCTTAAATCTATTGACCACAACCAAAATTCGCAGAAACGATAAAACAAGCGCAACAAGAAAAAATTGGAAAGCGCAACAGTTGATTTCACTCTATAATTTGCCATCCTGCGCAACATGAAATGGATCTTTCTACCATCCGATCGATGAAAACCCATTTCACTCAGTCACACTAACTTCTTGCACAAGACGTTGATATTTTTCAGCACTAAGCAAAGCCACTCAATACAATACCATTTCTTCTGACAATGCTGTGCTTTCAAGCTTCAATGGCAACTCCTTAACAAATATTCCCACAAGGGAATTTTACTATTACGAAAAGCATAGAGACTTACGTGTGATTATGATGAACTGCGTTATTCGTAAATGGCGTATCTGGAGGAATTAAAAAGAAAAAGAAAAAGGATTAATTTTTAAAATTTAATTTTATATTCTATTGCGCGACGACTTTATTTACGCTCGCAGTTCGTGATGCAGTAATGGGAGCTTGCGGCATACTTTTCCTCGAAAGAATTATCGACGTCGCTGCAAGTATTCTAAGCTGGAAATCTCGCTCTTAAGAAATCTTTTGCGCGTGTTAATTATAAACATTGCATCCAATTCTCTGCTTTTCTAGTATTTTACAGCTTGCAATTAAAATGCAAATAACAATGAGTAGTGTCATTATCATTTGCAAAAGTTACACCGCAACTCGAAGAAACACTTCACTCAAGTCTTGTACAGTCGAACCTCGATATAACGAATTTCAAGGTCGCAAAGGGTCGACCTCGTTATATTTTCGTTACCCTGGTATAGCGAATTTTTTTTAGTATTGATTGGATAGAAATCCAATCAAATGCACCAACAAAAATAATTCGTCTCAGCGAAAAATTCGTTATAACGTTACTCGTTATATTGCGGTTTGACTGTTTTGCAGTATTTTGAAATTACCATTTGCCAAATCTTTGACGGCAATTATCGAAGGTGTCGATACGGATTTTTGCAAAGTCGGTAATCGCGGCGCCATGAGGTTGGAACTGCAGACGCATACGCCTTTATCGTAATTTTTCTTCTCTGCTTTATCCTATTGATAACAAAAAAAATAAAAAATATAAATAAATATAAAGATGTGGTTTTAAGACAAGACATATTGCATTATTTATTTTGTGAGATACAAAAATAGAATATAATTGTTTTTTATTTAAATTACTTTAAAATACCCTTTTCTTTTTTTATAAATAATAATCCGCATTTAAAACCGGAATTTCACGTTTAATGAATTATTCAAACACGAGAACTACTCTTTTGAATAAATTGCAATCACATATCGTAAATGCAATCGGGATCTATAGTGCGGAAGAAAAAGAACTTCTTTCTACTTATTTTAATTCGCAATCAGCCGTATGTATCGACTTGGGATATTTCTTTCTTTCATTAAACCCAGATGAACGAATGCGAGCGATCAAATATTTTGTCTCACCTGAATGCCGTAGTCGTTGAGCGAATGATACGACGCACATTCCGCCCCCGTCAGCATCATGTGCAGTGGACTACTGCTTCCTGCGTTCGAAAGAACAAACAAATTAATTCCAAGCTTTAACGTAAAACCAACACTCAACATTAAATTAGAGCAAAAGTGGTCTTGTGGATTTAAGTCAAAATCAAGTGAAAGTGACTAAATCCTAAAAACCATTGTTAGTTCCGTACAGAAAATAAAAGAAAAAAAGAGAAAAAAATGACAAGACTTTAACAGAAAACCTTTTGGTGCTGTCACAGCTGCTGTTGTTTGCCATTATTGACAGTCATGAAGTCTAAATTATGTTCTTAATAATCTTAAGCAGATGCTGCCTTTCTCGAGAGAAATTTCACCTCATTTTACTGTTATTTCCGTAGTTAAGACCAAAAATGTTGCTTTATATTGAAAAATCAATTTAAAGTGTCAAATCGCTGGTATTTTTAGTAGAAATACGTGACTTTTGTAAAATTGTAATTGTAAAGTGAAAACTTTGCGTCTAATTTTCCACTGTTATTGTTATTATTTTCGTTACGTTAATTGCAATGTGACCTTTAGCATTGATTTTCACTTTCTTTTGCGCGTAGATGTATTGTAAAATAAATGAAGAGATGAAACAATTTTCCGAGCGATGTGTGTGGATAATGCAGAATCATTAGGCTCTTTTGAATAATGAAAAAAAAGCAGCGAATCTACATTCGATCAATATGCATTTCTCCGAATTTCAAGCACGATCTTCAAATACTAATTTCTTTGCTATCTAATCTCGAGTCATCTTGAAAAACAAAATAATCAAATTGGGTCTCCTTTCCATCAAATATTGAGGCGCAGTTCGTGATTTGATTTGTTTTTAAACTTCTTCAAACGCGTTTTAATCAATTTGTTTGCGTTTTGGGTCGTGCATAACTCGAGTGTTCGGAATGACCTTTACATCACTATGTTAAAGAGCATGTCACGTGTTTATTTTTAATATAGGTATTTAGCCTAAGTAATCAGAGCCAAAAAAGGCTTTAATGTGCTTAAGATTGAATCTAACAAACATAAACCGAACAATCCGCCTATTAGCAACAACAACAACAATTCAGTGGCAATAGATAGATGTTTATTGAATTTTCCCTTGATCCGAAACACTTAATAAAGATTGGCGTGCGGATTATCTGCATTACAGACGCTGCTCGAGTGAAAACCTCGTCAGTTCATAAAAACATATTTAGGCAATAAGATACCAAATTCTAACGACGTCATCGGCGATAAAAAGATGCTGATTATACCAAACAATATTGGTAGTGTATTTTGCAATTTAAAGTATTCTATTTTAGTATAAAGTTTGTTTTCCCTGCACTGCACAAATTCACTGCAAAATTTTTTTTTTTTTTACTAGTAATTAAATTACATTTTTACTTTACTTTTACTTTATCACGAATTAAATATTTATTGCTTAAACAAGTTAGTAAGAAATAAATTTCACCCACACATTAGCCATTAATGCAAAAATACAACAAATTAACCAGAAATAAGATAAATACCATTTCCGACCACTCTGCAACGCAAATAAATTACTCCTATTTTTCCTTTTTTTTCAATTTAAATTTAAATATTCAAAGACACTTATTTAAAATTGTCAAGTTGATGCCTACCAGATAAACTTCTCTGTTTCTCCCAACGGCCGTCGTTACCGGCAACCGCAGCCACAATTTCGGTCTTTTCCACCACCTCATCGCGCGCGTCGAAAAAAGTTTCGTCCGTTTCTGAATCCAAACTGCTCAGGCTCATACTAAAAAATAAAAAAAGTAAAAAAATGAATAGATAAATAAACATTTAAAAAAAATTAACATTTAAATTACAAAACAACAGCAATCAATTGTGTGCAATACAACCCAAACTCTTCAACTTTAAGAAAAAAAAATCAATATTAATTAACCCGATATCGTTTCTTAAAGACTTTGCCAACTTAATTACACGTACGAAAAAATATTTAATTTAATTAAACGGGCAAAAGACGAGTAAAATGAAATGTAAAACTATTACGCTATACATAACCCTTATCTATGCGGTGTTGTTAATAATTCATTTATTTCAGTTTACCACGCTGTAAACAGCCTGTAAAGAACTAGGAAAAGTCAAAGTTAAAAACTACAACTCTGAACGAAGCTTAAGGGGTTCATTACATCAACTCAACTTCGCGACTTCATGTAATTGAATCTCGATAGTCAATATTTGACCATTAGGAGCTAAATCCCTGAACAGTGGAGCACACATCTGTCTGGCGATAAGTAATTTCTTTCCTACACTGAACACTTTTTTTTCCCTGAAAGACAAGAAAAAAAAGTCTTTTTCTTTCATGGAAAAAGGCTTCTACCAAACGGAAATGAGTACTAGTGACAGCAAAGTGGACTACACAAGATCATAATTTAAAAATTGCTTTATTCACTCAAAGAACCATTTATTTTGCACTCTAGAAATACCCACAAGTTATCATGCTCAATTTTGAGTCTCTAGAGACAAGGGGTAACTACATACATCACATTCCCCTCGTCTCCAATTTTAAAGACGAAACCTCAAGTCGAGAGACCCATTTCTTCAGGACAATGTATTGAAAATCAATTTCAGTACGGTAGCATCTTAAGTTCACTTACAAAGAAAGTTTTCTGACTTAAAGGTCAAGTAAACTGAACTGGTTTATTATTAAATATGAATTTACTCATTACGTTAAAATTTGTAAAAAAAAAAAAAAAAAAAAAAAAAAAAAAAAAAACAAAAGCGAAAAGTAAACGTCAAAAGGAAAATGCCTTATAAGAGCACAGAAATCATGCTGTTGCTAGTTCCAAACTTAATTCTAGGTGGGTTCATTTATTGTTTGCACCTGTGTATAATATACAGTAGTGCAAATAAGTGGTCTTGTGTAACTTTGTCATTTTTCTCGATCTAACTTGTAAGTAAAAAAAAAACGGAGTGGCTATTCCTACGGAAATTTCCGTAGAAATAGCCTCGGCCAAAAAAAAATAGCCGTTAAAAATGTGTAAATCTTGTTTTAAACCAGTTTAAACTATATTTACACAAGTGCAAGTAACAAACGAACCCACCGCTAGTTTTTATAATGTATAGAATCGTTTATAAGCTGTTCAGTTGACTTAAAATCGCCTGAAATTAATACGAAATAATTGTCACACTGAATTGTATTATTCCCTAAAAGTACTTTTGTGAATATTCAATACAGTGAGAGATTATTGAATTCAAAGTTTGTATTATTGAACTAGTAATAAAATTACTAGGAATTAACCTGCACTCATTCAGTTGAATTTAGGCGAGTCTATTTTGTTATAGACAGCTCAAGCATGTAAACAGATTTTTTTCAAAAAGAATTATTTCGAACGTGAATTACTTCGAAAATGCAAGAGATTCGCTTTTTTTCGAAAAAAAAAATGAAATATTTCGGAATAGGGAGTTAAGACAGGAATACGGGTTTTGTAACAACCTATTTGATTACAATGCAAACTTTGAATTCAGTTATCTCTTATTGTATTGAGCATCGACAAAAATCAATTTTAGAGAAGGATATGATTCAGCACGACAATTGGTTTATATCAATTTCGAGTGATTTCATTACGGTACCCTTAAGTCGAGTGACTCCTTGTTAACGAGATTAATAAAATAACAAAAACGATAAATGGCTACACGTACACGGTTTTCCCATGACCAGACTTAAAAGTAATTGAACTTGACATTTAAAAGCCCACCAGTCTTGTTTGAGAAGATAGATAATTAAATCAGGAACGTCAATGACACCACAAATTGACCATTAAATTCTTAATTTACACCTTAAATAGTTAACCAGTGTTAAATGTTTCCGCATTATCCTCTAATCACACGTAACAATAACCTCGATCAAGCATTATAACGTCAAATGCAGTCAACTATTCGACCGCATCATAAACATACAACTCTGCAACCGATTCTCAATAGACACTGTTGTCAGATCATTACCATGGCAACCCATCGTTCTGGCATCTGCATTGATGACAACTAATCAGAAATAGCGTTCACAACATTCTTCTATCACTTACGGACTACGGTACAATCAGAAGGTCGTATGTCAATGCGCATTGCTCAATGTTTACAAATGACGTCATTGAACTGAAAGAATTCATTTTTCCGAAAAGTTACTAAAGCATTCACTAATTGCTATCATGAAAGCGTAATTGTAATTAAATTGAATTAATTACGAGGCAAATTGAATTTCATTTTCTTATTCGTCGATAATCATTCCCAGTAGGACATCGCAATGGAAAATTGCACGTGAAGAGCAACTTTGCTCTCGTTAACTCCAACTCCAATATTGACTCAACAATCATCCCGTATTGACATTTTGAATAAAATGGCACGACATCAATGCGCAAAAAATACAAACCAACATGTCCCAATAGACTTCAACTGGGATTCTGGGAGTCTGCGACCCATGAACTAAGATAAAAATCCTATTAACCGCTCAAGCGAAGAACTCCATAAATTCCATTTCTAAGGATCTCCAAAAGCGAATTGCCTTTTTCTTGATCTCTTCAAAATCCTCAGTGTTTGCCTTTAACTGAGTATTTATCACAAGCCGCACGTTTTTCAAGAATTCAACAGAGTTTTGCGGAACAACTGGAATTCTTTCTTTTTATTGAATATGAGTCAACAAAAATAAATTCATAAAAAACAGATTAAGGAAACAGTTGGATGTCGAGGTTTATTATGACTTTAATAAAAGCCTAAAAGTTTCATAAATCACGTCGATTGGCAGCACAACGAAATGACCGCTTTAGTCGTTATCCCGTCTTTAATCGGACACCAAATCGGAAGACAAATGATTTAGTGAACTGCTGATTTGCTAAACTGTCCGATAATGCCAGACACTGTAGAACATAAATTTTCATTTATTTCAAAGAGGAAAAGAGAGAGAGAGAAAAAAAAAATCTACCACAACTTGAAAACATTTTTCTTAGGTTCATTTTTCACTCCCAAATTAAACATAATTTCATTCCAAGTGCAAAGGAACAAATTATGGTAATTAGCAAGCACCTCCTTAGTATTTTTCAACCTTTTGTTATTCCTTTCATACAACAATCATTAATCATCATTTTAATTCCTCAAATTTAAAAGAAATTTATTCAAGAAAGCCGCATTTCAAATAATTTAAAATTTAACGTGACTTTTAAGTCAACGTTAAACATTTACAAATGCACAGTGGTTAGATGCAGTTTGGACTCGAGTGAATTTGTAAGGAAAAGCGGTTGTTGCGGTTGTGTCACACGGTAACGTATGTGATGGTATCATTTCTCAACCAATTAAAATTCACGATTTTTTCTCCATCGTCTACTTAATAACGTTCAACTTCAACTTTAATTTAATTTTCTATGTAAAACTTTGAAATCGAAATTTTAAAACAAATCGATTTGTTAACTTTAGCAGCGCTAAAAAACACTTGGACGAAATTCTATTCCAAACACGTCCCTTTGGTCACACACTGAACTACCGCATTTCCTTTGCCGACCCTCTTAGTCACCTCTTTATACCAGTTAGAAGCAAGAAAGTGTGCTAAAAAGCCTTCTTTTCAACTGCATTTACAATGTTTACATCGCAAGAAGTGTTGGTCTAATACATATTGCATGACACGCTTTCCTTTCCAATTTACCATACGGGAAGAAATGCATGCTTCTTATCACCTGCCACCGTACAAAATGAAAATTTTCACAGGATTACTTCCCACAGTGAAGTGAAATAAGGTAGAACGGCTTTTTTCAGAGATCTGAATAAAGATTTAATAAAGCTGCAGTTTCGTTATGATTTTTATCACGCTTCTGCACGATGATGGAACGATTAGAGACAAACAAGTGTTGATTAATTAAAAGGTATTTACTCGCGCTAATTTGTTGCACAGAATCTCTAAACAAAAACACGCAATTTTTTAATTTTTTTTAAATTTTGTAATTAGCAGATTGTGAGAAGGCTTTGCGTAGAAATGAGAAAATTTGCAACAATTCGAAAACACCTTAAAGTCGGCTGCCAATCTTACTTTCATCAACTCTCTATCGGATGACAGACACTTCCATAACAAAGGATATAAGGGATATGAAATGAAAGCCCTGTGTAAGTCACTGCAAGAAAAGGTGAAATGTCAACAAATTCAGCTCGAAATTGTGACATTTATTGGTTTCACCAGAATACAAATTTCATTTTCAATTGCAATTTCAAAATTCCGATCACATTTCTAATTACTTTAAAAATATATCACAACATGTATGAGAATCTTTACCTCAATTACCATCAATAAACTATCTGAGATTTCTTATTTTTCATTATTCTAATTATTCTAATTGTTCCCCATGCAACTCTGAACTTGAAGAATGAGGAAGCTACTGCAAGTGGAATCCAAGAACTTCAGCTTCAGCAGAATTATTTATTACAATTGTAGCCATTCCAACAAGAGTGGTAAATGTAGTTCGCTCAGATAGAAGAAAAAAAATAGGATGGTTCACAATTTTAAAGATTAACTAAATCACTCTTGACACCTAACTTAGTTTAAACGAGAGTGGAAAGGCAATTTTGACGTTTGGAAAATACACGTTTTGTCTTTTTAGGTGAACCGGTTTTTACAACCCATTACACATCTCTCGAAATCTTTTCTGGCGATCTAGTCAACAAGAATGCAAATTGTAGTTTGCATGATATAGGGCTTAATGGTGCAAACATCCGGGTCCCTAACAGCGACGACAGCTTTATTAGACGTACTTCACGCGCATTAAATATTGAAACACTACAGTAAAGGCCGCAATGCGACAATAAAATATTTATTAAATTTCAACTTCAATAAACAGTTGAAAGTAAATAATGCTTCGGTACGTCAGTTCATTAAATAAACTTTAAACTAAACAAAAGTGTGGGAAGTGTTTGACTTGCGACTTCATCATGACGTCATACTGTATGTAAACACGTGATCGCATAAACTTTTTCTAACTTTTTTTTTTTGAACAAATCTCTTTGTAAAAGCACCAGAATTTAAAAAATGTAAAAATAAAAAATTTCTCAAAAATAGGCTCAATTTCAAAAAAAAAGTATTTTGTCATCATTTTTCGTTTACTTTGCCAACTTATTTTTTTTAAAGCTCTTCTTACAATTTTTTTCTTACAATTTTTTACTATCATGTCTAGTGCTGTTGAAGGTTTCATTCAACAAAGCCCTGTCCCAAATAAGATTAAAGAAGATTTAAATGTCATACACAAAGTCATTTTTCTCACAAACTTCATTTTCGTTTAGATATTATTCATCAGTCAAGTTAATAACAGAGGTAGATTCAAAGAGACACTGAAAGACGCCAAAAAATGTTGGCACTCATCTCCTAAACGAGAACACACGATATTGTACCCAAGAAAAAAAAAAGAAAAAACAATTGATTAAGTTTCGGTAGATAATGTACCAGCACAAGACCTTGGCATCAATCCCATAGGATCAATTTTTCCTGTACGGTATATTACTTTCACTGTCACATAATCAAATTTAATTGCATTTTATGTTATGTCCAGATCACTTTAAAATACCCATGGCAGTTTCCAACGACGTAAAAAAAAATGATTAAAATAAAAGTAGACGGGGAACAATATTCTAAAAACGATTACACTCACGGGCAAATGCACGTATTAAATTTATAAAATTTTAAAAATTTGTCCTATAAAAACCAATTCTTAAAATTTACAAACTAATGTCTTTCGAAATCTTTAATGCACCTTAAGGCACTGGTAAACAAAACGGCCTAATAGATAATAAAGAGTTAATAAACTCAGTTTCTTTATACATTTTCGTCCAAGAAGATACTCACAATCTAACTCTCTCCGTAAAGTACCTCTTACTTCTTGAAATCGCACTCAGCACAAATGACGAACACTGCACTAGGAAATACAACAGTAGCGAATAAAATGCCCGTAATGATCGGCCCATGATTCCCCGTCTTCATTTATTCTTGCCTTGTACATTAAGAGCAATGCAAGTGCGCATTCAATTCCAACCATCCCAACGACGTTCTTAACAGATGGTGTGAGTTTAACGTAGGGAAGGAAGTAGGTGTCACTGAGTGAAACCACTTTAAAGAAACTGCAGTGAAAACAGACCGACCCGAATTTAAGGGGGTGCATTTCATCAACTACACACTTGCAACTTTAAGTTGGCGTACCGTATATTGAGTGTGTGGGATTTAAAGCGTACATTACCGTATATCTTACCTTATTGACGAAATATTTTGCCGTACATACTGTAGTATATTTTGATTTTTTTTTTTCATTTAGCGTACAGTACCGTATATCGTATAATTTTGAATTCATTCGGTTTCATATCATATGTCGTATAAAAACACAAAATTATATTTTGAATCTTTGAAAAACATATTTGATCTTAAAACTACTCGGAATTTAGCTTATATAGCTACAAATAAGTTATATCAACAAATTTTAAATTTTGAATCTACGACTGGATTTAATTTAAAAGTCATTTAAAAGTACATTTATTGAAACGGTACATATCTTACATACGCTTCAAAATTTTGACTCGTATCGTATGTCGTATACTTACAATACGATATACGGTACTGTACACTACAAAGCGTACAAATAAGTACGCCGTACCCTAAAGTTGTATACGTAATCAACACAACGACTCAAGTTCAACATTTTTTCTCCTTTTCAAAATTTGTATTCCCAACTGCAACTGTCGACATTTTGTCACATTTGTATTCTGCGCGTTAAATCGAAGCATCTTTAAGATACATGTTGCTTTATCAACGCTTCGAAGAACATTGAACTGGGATAACTGTCCTGCAACACTGCACTTAAGTTATTTCCTTTCGAGTGCATGAAAATCCAAACTTAAAAAAAAAAAATTTACAATAGAAGATAAATCGATTCGAAGTTCTAGTTATGGATCGCTTGCTATTGATAATAAAGATAGTAATATTTCATTTCCGTCTGATAAAAAGTTTGTTATCGTAAAAAAAATCCATTCTTCATAAGTAACCGAGAAGAACTGACATGTAATCAACGAAAACTGCGCACTTGACTCTCTGGTTCTGCGATATTGCGCTGCCACTTGTGTTTCATTCAATCCTGTGCAATGGAGTCTTTGTGAAATCCCAACATCGTGATTGAACTTCAAGAGAAAAAAAACCACATTTTTCCATTTTTCGCATAATCCCTTCATCAATTGATTTTATCGCGCGTTGACGTAATTTCTTACTTACAAACGAGATATGTCTGTTTGGCGCGCTGCCAGCGGTTTACTGCGAGTGAAAACGCTTAAATTTCTTGCTTGCATCACGTCAGCCGTAGTTTTGTGGTTCATAACTAGAGACCGGATTTATAAGCCAAAAAAAATCGCGTTTTATGGCATAACATAAGCCCTTAAAAATTACATAAATAAGCCTTAAAAAAAAATTTTTATGCCGAATAAATTTTCAGTTTGTGCTTAAAAAAAAAACATGTAATCATTTAAAAAATCGTTGCAACTGCAAATTAATAACATTTCCAAGTGTACAACTTTCGTATT
>JAQFZP010000981.1:0-24254 GCA_034695745.1 Geophilus truncorum | reverse complement strand
TAAACAATGATCGCAGCGCCGCACAGAAAACTTTTATTTTTTTGTTTTGTTTTGTAATAAATATGAATTTTTTGTTTAAAATAAGTGTAAAATTAATAAAATATAAATTGAAATAATATTGTAATAGTTTAACGGTTTGTTGCTAGTGATTTTCGAGTAAAATTAAAATTTTAGTTTTTTATTTTGCCAAAAGATGTCTCTGAAAATCGATTTATTTAAAATACTGAATAAAAAATGCTATAAATTTTATTTTTATGTTGTTTATGACTGTAGAAACCTTAAAATATTTTAAATTACCACTTAGAATTCAGAAATTTTAATAAAATTGTAAAAATCTGCTAAAAGAATGAATCGATTCGCGTTAGTCGATAGTCAGTTCATCGATCGCGTCGTCAAGGGCGGTGCGTGACGTTCACTTCCGTGTCAAAACAAGTGCTGTCATCGAGCATTCCCAGATAAAGAACACCACGACGGGGTCGCACAGATAAAAACGCTATTTTACATAACAACTGTTTCAAAAAGTCGATACTTTCTTAAAAAAAACCGCCGAATTCAACAGTTGCTTCGCCGCGCATCACCGAAAACCACCACCAGAGCGCGCTCACCCAGAGAGTCAATCAAGAAGGACCGGTTTGGGGCTCAACGTCCAGTTGGAGTCGAAACCCAACAATCATCACATCGGGAAAAATCGGACACCGTAAAACACAGAAATAACGTAAAATGAGGCACGGTAAGTGAGAAAAAAATTTAAAAGACGAAAAAAACGTTAAAAATTCAAAAAAACAAAAACAAAAACAAACCACTTTCAAAATGGCGGTGCGTGAAAAAAATAAAAACTCAGTCAAATCTAATCTATCTAATTACAGGTGTTTCGTGACCCGTGGACGACCGGTCGCGCTTATTTAGACACAATGTCGCGTCTGGAACAAATGCAGGCGGATCTACAGCGTAAAATGATGCGCGAAAAGGAAGAGAAAATGACTCAACTCTACGAAAACCATCAAAATCGTACATTGGATCACGTCCGACAGAGGAACAGCGCAAGCGCGAGTTCCAACTGTGGAAACGTGCGACGATTTTTTGCCGAACGACGAGATAATCCGAATTTACTCAATCTCGACGCGAGTATGACGTCACTCGATTCATTTTTACTTAACGCGAGTCACGGTCGGAACGGAATTAACCTAAATCGGAGCATCGGACGTCCGATAAAGGGAAATCCCGTCGGATGGGACAAAAGCTTCCCTTTAGTGCCGATAGAGCGCACTAATTCTAGCGGGAGCAGTGGTTACGGGTCTGTTAATGCCGTTAACGGTAAAGGGGGTTTTAGCGTGTCCCAACCGACCGCAAAGGGTTATGGGAGAAGAGCTTCGTTGGAGAGAAGTAGAAATGGCGGAAGTGGAATTGTGGGAAGTGTAGGAAATGGGATGCGAAGATCGAAGTCGCAGATATTGGATAACGGTGTTGGAGAGAAGAAAAAGTTGCAGCAGGAGATTAGGAAGAGAGAACAGGAGTTGATGGAGAAGATTAAGCAGCAGCAAGCTGAGATTGATAGGATGAAGGTTGAGAAGATTAAGGAAGAAAAGGTGATTTTTTTTTTTTTTATGGTTTTGTTGTTTTTTGAAGTTTTTAAAGAAGTTTTTGATTTGTGGATTTTGGCGTGTGGAGTTGAGGAATTATGGTTTTGATGTTTTTTGATTAAATTTTATAAGATATGGATTTTTTTTTTAAATGATTTTTGAGTGGAATTTGTTGATGTGTGTGAAATTTCGAAAAATATTTTGAGTTTTTCGTAAAGTTTTTTGTTAAAATGACTTTTTCGTGAAATTACGCAAAATATTTTGATTTTTTTATTATAATTTGGAAATTTCTTTTCACAATTTTTATGATAAAATATCGATAAATGTTAATTTTTAATTGAAAATCGATAAAGTCTCTACTTTATCTTGCAATTTACGTAGAAAATGTTCGAATTTATGTCAAATTTTGTCAAACTCAAAAATGTCGAAATTCTACAATTTATTTTAATCAAACTCTCAAATTCCTAAACTAAAAACATTTTCAAAAAAAGATGCTCATCATAAAAGCGCCATCAAGTGTGAAAATCCGCAACGACGATGCGCACATCCTGTCCTCTGTCTGTGTCTGTGTCCGTCTCGAAACCTACAACTCCCTAAACAATCAACAAAACATAAACACAAATTACTTTATTATTTTATTTTTGTTATTTCCCCGTATCCGATCGCCAGATAGAGCGACGGAAACGTCGCTGCGTGTTGTTAACCCGTTTCCATGACGACCGATTTATACAGTTCGTTTCTCAAAACTCACAGCCGTAGCCGATATTTGGCTCGACGACACACTTTCCCACTAATGGTATCACATTTCAGTGTTATTTAACCACAGAAATTTGAAAAATTTCAGAAAAAATTTGGAAAAAGTGAAATTACGTCATTAAATTGCGAAAGAAAGAAAAAAAAAATCACTTTTTAGGCCTAATTTGATGGGATAATGAGTTTTTCCGAGAAAAGAAGTACAAATATGAGTAACGTAACTCCCCATTGCCAAATTAACCTAGTTTACGAGGATTAGCTCACCTGAGTCGTAAAAGGGAAAAGGATTGTTCTTACCTAATATGGCCGACGAGTCTAGACGTTGCACAATCCGATTTTTTTTAATTTTTTTTTGTTGTTTGGTACATTGGTACTGGTTTGCCTTGAATTTATATGGTTTTTGGGGTGACATTGGTGATGTGGAAAATGGAGAAATTTTGAGGTTTTTTTTAAATTTTTTTTGGGGGTAAAATTTTGAGGTTTGTTTTGATTTTATGATGAAATTTGAATTTGAAATTTTTGGGGAAAATAATTTGTCGATGAAATTTTGGTGAAAAGTGATTTTAATTTTTTTTTTTAATGTTGAAAATAGACGAATTTGATAGATTTCGTTGATTTTCGACATTAAAATTGAGATTTTCTAGCAAAATTTCGATGAAAATAATTTTTAAATGCTGAAAATGAAGTAAAAATGAAGAGATTTCGACAATTTTCGATGTCAAATAGAGGTTTTCGACAAGACTTTCTCGACAAAAAAAAAATGTCGGAACTAACTTGAAAAACAAAATTAATTATTTCGATCAATTTTCGGCATTAATTTTATATTGTAGACATAATTTTACTCGAATTTGTCTACTTTCAACATAAAATTTTTTTCCAACACCAAACAAAATATTTTGGAATTTCGACACTTTTCGATGTAAAATTCTTTTTAATTCTAAAAAGAATTGTAAATTTTCGCTAAGTCATCACCAATTAATCACATTTTGTCTGAAATTAACGTAAAGTCCACTCCGAACAAGGAACTTTAATGTCGGACCACAAAAGACCATAAATATTTAACGAGATGAGATTGGACACATGAGTGACTCGAGTTTCCAGCTGTTTTTTACTCATGTGCACTTCCGCTCAAAACACCTGGACCAAATAACACGCCACAAGAATCTTCTTTTTTTTTTTATGTGTTGAATTAAAAAAAAAATGGCGGTTGAAATGGAGTTTAGAGTTGTTTTTGACCCTTGTTGTGCTCAATTTTTGTTCCACTCACGCACTGGACTTGACCGCAGATGGTCTTGGATGATGAGATTAGAAAATTTAAATATTTCCTATTTAAGTTTTGAGTGAATTAATTTTTAAGTTTTATTTTATTTTTTTAATTTTTTACTTTTTGAAAAATTCAATGTTTGAATTATTTTTTGAACTTTATTTTGAATATTGAATTTTTTTTTTTAATTTTAGATTTTCATTTACATTTTTTATGTTAGAATTAATGAAATTTTAAAAAAAATTTAAATTTAAATTTTTTTTGAATATTTTAGAATTTTGAAGTTTTAGAATTTTTTACCATG
Organism: Geophilus truncorum; assembly: GCA_034695745.1. Taxonomy (NCBI): domain Eukaryota; kingdom Metazoa; phylum Arthropoda; class Chilopoda; order Geophilomorpha; family Geophilidae; genus Geophilus; species Geophilus truncorum. The sequence goes on along the minus strand of JAQFZP010000981.1, from coordinate 20,353 downwards.
GAATTGATGAGAATTCAAAATAAAATTCAAAAAGCTATTTTTGAATTTACTTTTTTAGGTTTTTGAATATAAAATGTTTTAAAATGTATTTAATGTTAGAATTCTAAATTTTATTTTTTTTTAATTATAAATTTTTTAACTTTGAATTGATGGAATATAAAAAAGAATTTAAAATTAGAATTATTTTGAATTTTAGAGTTTTTGAAGTTAGAAAAATATTCAGAAATTCAATAGTTGAATTTAATTTTTCTAAAAAAAAAATAATAATAATTTTATGAATTTATGACTAATTTTTTTCTATTTCTTGTTTCAGGCTCAAAAAGCGCGTTTGATGAGAAAACCGATTCCTGGAAGCCTAAAACCTAGCCAATCGCATCCGACCGAAAGACAACAGTCGTCCGGCGCACGTCCGACAGCTGCCGACATCTCACCGCCCCCCTCTACGTCGTATAAATCCGCACCGACAACGCCGACAAAAACTTCGGTGACACCCAAGAAAAAAGTCCTGCAGACGCAACAGAAAACACCAAAAGAGGCAAAAAAAAAATTATTGATGGAAAATCATTTATTTTCGGAAAAGAATCATTTACAACGAAAATGTTGAATTATGGTCGAAATTCGACAAAATGAATGAAAGCAAAATTTTGATTTATTACATTAGTTTTTTTCTTATCTAATTTTTTTTTTTTGGAGGTCTAAAAATTGTAATTCGACGTTTAAAAATCATTACTGACGACACTTTAAATTTTTATTTCTACTCAAAAAAAAAATCATCTTTTGCAGAAACCGATACCTCGTCCCAGCTCGGCCAACAACGACTTCCCATCATGTGACATCTGTGGGCGACACTTCGCACCTGATCGCATAGAAAAACACGTGGAAGTGTGCACTAAAAACGCGTCCAAGAAGAGAAAAGTTTTCGACCCGGTCAAGATGCGCACCCAGGGCACAGAGTTGGAGAACTTCGTGACGAAAAAAGGAAAAACGAAGGAAGTGAAAAAGGTGACGTCATCGCTATCAATTTATGTGAATTTTTGTCACAGCGCCGCCTCGCGTCAAAATAAGTCGCGGGTATCACACGCGACCAGTTGCGGTCATTGACCCTAAAAATGATGAGTTTTAGAGATTAAGATCGATTGTGTTGATTTTCGCCTCCTGGTGTGGGAAAATGTAAACAATAATTATTTTTTTATTCTCATAGGCTCCTGTTGTTAAAGAAGTGTCAAGGGGGGTGAGTTTGGACCGGAAGTGAGAAAATTAATTGCAAAATTTGTTTTCTCGTTTGATTAATGTTGTTTTTATGTTGTTGCAATGTTATTTGAACTTTTTCTTGGTTTTTGTTTGATTTTTTTTTTGTTTTACCACGCATGCGCGCACTGATGTTGATTATTTGATGTTTGTTGATGAGTAGAAAAGGTTTTTCGACGAAACTTTTACGAAGTTTCGATGTAAATTTTATTTTTCGGCAAAAGTTTAATTGAAATGTAAATTTATGATGTAATTTTGACATTTTTTAAAATCAAAATTGGATTTTTTTAATGTAAAATTTTGACGAAATTCGGCAATTTTGACCTAAAATTATTTAAATATCGAAAAATAATTTTATAACGGTTGAATATTTTAAGAGAATTTTAGACTAATTTTAAAAGTTGATTTTCGCCAAAATTTTAACAAATTTCGACTTTAAATTCACTTTTCGACAAAATTTTGCATTTTAAAAATTGATTTTTGACGAAAAATGACCAAATTTACATTTTTAAAACTTAAATCTGCACTAAAAACACGAAATTCAACACGATAAATTTATTTTCGACAAATACGAAGGCCTAATTTTTTATTCTCTCACAAATAAAATTCTTTTCTTCGACAAAATTTTAATTTTTTTTTTACTTTTTCCAGGCACCGCCGAAGTCGAATTGGCGCGAAAAGCACGAGAATTTCATAGAAACCATCCGACAAGCCAAAGTCGTACAACAACACGTCGCATCGGGCGGTAAAGCGAGTGACCTTCCACCCCCGCCGCCCATGGACACTTCAGACTACGTGCAATGTCCGCACTGCGGCCGGAAGTTCAACGAAGGCGTCGCCGAACGACACGTCCCCAAGTGTCAAAACATCAAATCAAATAAAAAATAACCCTAAAACCCGAAACAATCAAAAGATGTAAATTTTGCAAGTTTTTGTTTAAAAAAAAGTCACGAACTAGACTTTCGTCGAATTGTTGAATAAAACAACGTTAAAAACGCAAATTCGACGTTAAAAAAATCAATCTGTTATTAACGCACGTTTTTCCGTCCTTATTCGAATCACCTTTTTGATACCGCACGAGTTAAGCCTATTTTTATATCTGGGTCTTCCGATGCAAATTTTAAAATTACAATAACCGTGTTGTAATTGAAATGCAATGACATTTTACTTCTACGTAATAAAAATACGTTATTTTCAAGTCGTAGTCTCATTTAAATATCACGTGATCAGAGAAAAATTTAAATATTCGTTTCGCGCAGCGCCGCCGTTTCTCATTTTCGGCTTTCGCGATGGTCGAGGCGCGATTCAGGTGTTGGTTTTGTCTGCGTTACGATTGTAATTTACGATGTACGGAATGCAACCAGGCGCCATATTGCAGCGATGTCTGTATGATAAGGGATTTGCATCGACATAAACAGGTTTTAATACGGAATTTGAGAGGTTTTGGGCTCGTAAATTGAGTTTTTACGTTAATTTTGTGTGATGGAAAGTGGTTGTGTTTGAATTGACGTTATGGTTGCGGAGGTTTGTGGGAAAAGGTGGTTTTGTGGGGTTTCGGTAGAAAATTATTACGTGAAGTTTTTACCGTTTTTTAGAAGTTTACGTGAAATTCTAGTTTTATTGGTTTCGTTATAGTGGAAATATGTGTGAGTTGTTACGGGAATCGCATTTTGTGATTTGTTTTGATTAGGTTTTCTTAATTTTTTAACTGAAGCTTGGGTTTTAACGTTGTAAATGATAAATTAAGTTATGTTTAGAGTTTTTATTTTTATTTTTTAAGTGATAAAAGTAAGAAAAACTATGAATTTTGACACTTCTTCGTCGATAAACATCAAAAGTTTTGAGTAATTGTGCAAACAATGACGAAATATTAATGAGTAACTACGTAATCACCTTTTATCTTTACCTCAAACGAAAATTTTACATTTTCTCGCAAAATTTTGCATTTTCAGTTTAAAAAAAAAAAACGCTAAGTCATCTTTTCTCACAACCGAAAAAACGTTATATTTTTTCACAGCCTCAAACACCTTTTAAAAAAAATGCCAAATTTCATCACCAAAGGTCCTAAAAAAAAAAAAAAAAAAAAAAAAAAACTAATTTTTATTTCAAATTCATTTCAGCTCGAATGCATCCACTTCACGCAAAAAACCATGTGCGCCCTCTGCCGGAAAATCTTATTCGCGCCAACATTTGACTGCCAACAATGCTACTCAGTCACATACTGCAGCGCCGACTGTCGGGAAGCGCACAACTCCGCACACTCTTCTCAATGTCTCACATTCCGACAAGAAATCCTAAACAACGCGAAAAAACGAGCGAAATTGAGTTCGGGAAAACTCCCATCAGTCCCCGCGTATCTGGGTCACACTCCTGCTCTGGATTACGTCCAATTACGTCACAACGAGGGTCTAGACGTCCTCGAACTCAATTTATTTCTAATTTCCAACTCCGACGTCCGAAACATCGTGAAGACCACCGTCGATCTGCCATCCGATTTTATCGGTCGCGTTCATTTTTATATGCAAGAGAACCGGTTGCATTTGATCGCGAGAAATATTCTCTTTATGTTCCTGTCTGTGGCTAACCCATGGCCGCAGTACCTCGGGCAGATCTGGTATTCAACTTTACTGTCCGAAAAGTGCTTCCGGTATCTGAATTCGGCCATTTCCGATTTGACCACTTCCGATGGATACGAAATGTTTATTCAAAATTCCCGCGGATTGATCAACATTGACCGCCATCTGTGGGTAGAATGCTGCAAGATTTGGCGTTGTTGGCAACGGGTGAGTGCGCAGACGACTGTGCAGATGGTTGCCAGGCAACGGCACCGGCGACTCGGGAATTGGTCGCTGTCTCCCTCGCAACACGAGAGAAAGTGCGCTTTGCCTTTACGCCACCAGATGTCTTGGGGAATGTGGTTCGACGACGGTTTGTTGTTGCCCTTGCGCAGTGTGGAGAGAGCCGCAGCGTGCAAAGTGAATCCGACGTTGTTTTGCGCAAATCCATTGCGATGTGCGAAGAAAGATGCGACGGAAGTAGAGAAAGAGGAAGAGTTTGGGGAGTTGAGTTCGGCGAGGCTTTCGTTGCAGTTAGCGGAAGTTGTTGATAAGGATAACGAAATGATTTACGGTGTGCCGAGTAATGATAATGTTTTCGCGTGTTGGGATTATGTACAGGTGAGAGTTTAATGGGGGAATGTGTAATACGCCAATTTTTAATTTTTTTTTGGGTAATGGAAATTTTGGGTTTTGGGTCGGAAATGGGTGAAAAATCTTTTATTGGTGTATGGGTTAGTAAAAAAAAAAAATGAATTTTTTACGATATAAAAGTTTTGTCGCAAAATTTTTCCGACACAAAAAAGTAAAATTTCCAAATTCGAAAACATTTCTCGACTTGATAAATTACTTTTTAATATTTTCGACCAAAAAACAAACCAAAGCTCATATTTTTCAGCAAAAAAAAAATATTTTGCCGAAAAAAATTGTCGAAATTGTCGAAAGAATTTCAATCATTTTAGGAGTAAAATAAAGCCACTTGCGATTTATTCCATCAAAATGTCAAAATTTTTCCAACAAAATTTTTTTTTTAAAAAACAATTTCCATATTTTATTGAACAAAATTTTCAGTCAAAATCTTCTATTTCAGGTAAAAGCCGCTATGGGGGGCAACACTTCAGACGACATCTTGGAAATGTATTGTCAATACATCAACACCATATTCTACGCATTCTGCAAACAAATCTCACGTGGCAACATCAATTTCACCTTTTACCACGACCCAATCGAAGAAGTCGTGCGAAAAATGGGATCCGAAAATTCGCACACGCCGAAAATGGATCGCATCTGTTTAGTCGACGCAGAAGAATCGCTCAATACGATGGCGGCGCTCGCCCTCTTGCGGCAGTTAATGAATACGACCAATTCGCATTCGGTTCTAGTTACGCACCACGAGTTGTGGTACGAAGCGAACGAACTCGATCGATGCGGCAATTCGACGATCCGAGAGCCGGCGGTCTTGTTGGCGTTGCGGGACGTCGATTCTCGGCCGTACGTGTTGGATAACGTGGAGGGAGGGAAGAGCGACGCCGTCGGTAGGTTTTGGAGTTGTTCTGATGATTATTTGGATGTGTGGCCACTCATTTATCGCCATCTACAGGTGAGTTTTGTTACTCTGTTTTGGTTTTTTCTGAGTTGAGAAATTTGAGTTTTTTTGTTGTTGATCGAAATTTCGATTTTTATGGTGCAATTTAACTTTTAAATCGATTTTTTTTTTTTGGGTGTAGGTTGTAAAAATTCTTGTTTTTAGTTTTGTTTTGATTTGATTTTGAAAAATTTGATTATTGGGATTTTTATAGTTAAGTTCGATTTTTAATCGATTTTTGTTAAGATTCATTTGTAAAAATTGATTTTTATTTTTATTTTAAATGTGTTTTATCGAAATTCAACTTTAATCGATTTTTTTAATTGTGAAATTCGTTTTATTTTTGTTATAAAAATCGATATATAATCGATTTTATGAACAATTGAGTTAAATTTTAATTAAAATCGAATTTTTTAAAATTATTTTTAAGTTTTAATTTTTAATTGATTTTTACATTTAAAATTGAGTTTTACTTTGAAAAATTCAAATTTTAATCAATTTTTTTATTTATTTTAAGGCGGAGATCTTCGAGTTTTGCTCACACCACGAGAAAAAGTTAACGAGTCTGGGCAAAACTCTCAACGTCGAAGATTTCGTGCGTCAACTAGGATTTCATCTTAAATTCCACTTCCGGGAACACCATTCGATCGTGCCATTTCGCTTTCAGATTAACATCCGGCGCGTCTCGTTGCAAAAAGCAAATTTCGTCAGTTTGGAATGGAAACCCATTCCGGTTTTGTCTTCTGCTCAATGACTTTGATTTGTTAAAGATGACGTCATAGTTGAAGTTGCTCAACTATGTGCTCTAAAAGTATTTTTTTTTTGTTATAATTTACGTTTATTTAATAAACATGTTGCAAATTGACGTTTTATGTTTTTTATATTCGATACTTTGGCGTAAATCGATTAATTTAAAGTTTATTAATTAAGTATCAATTACCACTAACAGCTGGCGCTGCAATCACAATCCCATTCACGCTTGTCTTTTGTTTACTCAACTGCAACTTTCTCGTTTTCACCGATAGGAAACAAAATTCACTAAAAACCAAAATATCCCTTTTAAAAACTTTTTAAAACCTTAAAAAACTATTAAAAAAAAAACAAAAACCAAAACCAAATTTCAAAATCCACAACGAATCACGGAAAACCTCACATTTTCACCACCCGAGGGCGTGTAACTATCAAATCCCTGCTGCGATTGGTTGACCTCAGCGATGACGTCACTTAACAAAGCCGACGGGAAGTTCATTCAGTTTACATCAGTCACCGCAACAGCTACGCGTATATAACACCAAATCCCACACTCGAAGCCACTAAAACCAACTATGCGCAACAGTGGATAAACACAACAATCAACACACAACCAAAGGTAACTCACAACATCACAACGCAACTTTTAACCCCCATACAGACTCAAGACTCAACAAAAAACAACATAAACAACCTCATTTCACCTCACAACACAAGATTTTAGTGTCCTATTTCGACACCAGGATGTCAAAAATCCCCATTCAATATCAACCGCATCCTTTTTCCTCGTTTATTCATTCTAAATAACTCTTTGAGGCTAGAATTCGATACCAGGGGGCTCTGACCTTGGCTGGCACACCTTGTCTCCCATCATCTATTTATTCCTCTTTGAAACGTCGTTTGGTGAAACTCCTTTTCCTCCTTTCGGACATAAATTTAGATGACCCCGGATCTGTCAAAGAGAGTTTACCTTAAAGCACTTGTAAACATTGGTGAAATTAAATGAAATGATGACTTTAGGCTCACGTTTCCGGTCATGCGTGAAAGTGAAGTTGTTAAGTTTATGTGTGGTTGGATTCGTCCTCATGTGAGGAATTCGTTGTTTTTAAAGAGAATTTAGTTAGACAGTTGATACTCGTTATAGCGAACTCCCTTATAACAAAATCTGTTTATAACTAAGATTTCGAGATTCTGATTTACAGGATTTTCTCGAATAGCGCCCCCAATGTTCTATTTGCAAAATTTATTTTTTCCCCTTAATTTTCCCTTATTTAAAAGTGTTGAATGTTGATTTTAACGTTATTATTGCTAAAAACAATGCTAAACACTCTTAAGAACTGTTATATGTAACGATACACAGTGATAAACGTGTGTTTTGAAGATTTTTAAGGAATTTGGAGATGCGTTAATTTAATTGATACCCTATTTGAGAAAATACGGTATGTCAATTTTGTATTACTGTATATATAATAGTATTGTTTACGAAACCATATTTAAAAGTTTATATATGCCTTGATTCATGTCGATGAGAGAAATCAACTTTTACATACAGTGGAACCCCGATATAACGTTATTCGTCGGACCGGCTGAAAAATAACGCTACAGGGGGGTTCACGTTACAAGCGATCAAGTTTTAAACAGTCAATGCTACACCTGGGGAAAATAAAAATGACGTTATAGAGGGGTTTACGCTATATCACAGTTCGCTATATCGGGGTTCTACTGTATGTCTGATTTTGTAAATTCTAGGAACTAAAACTTTTCATTTTTATTTCAGGTCTAATATCAACTTTGTAACCATGGCAACCAGGCATCAAAAAGTGCTTTGGATTTGTTTTCTCTTCGCCTTAACCCATAATTTGGCACAAAGTGACGACACAGGTAATGAATTAATGATGGAAAACATTCTCGTGGGAATCTCGCTGAACGTGATTTTTATCACGTCTCTCTCTCTGTGTGTGTATTAAAACTAATGTATAAAAGTACTAAAGTAGTCCAGTGACATGACGCGAGTCCACTCCACCCACCATAGAAAAAGTTCCTTGGCCCAGCAACAAACATATTCTAACCTTAATTTTAATTATCAATTATTATCATAATGAATTCACGAGAAATAATAAAGAGACGCTGCGGGAAATTGACGTGTAATGCGTATAAATTATAAAATACTTAAGTAACAATCGGCTTTATAGTTATAACTTAGAAAATTTATTGTTGAATTTATATTTAACGTATAATTTATAATTTATGTTATTACAACGTATCGTATTTTCTCAAATAACGCTTGGGCATTAAAGCGCTCCAAAGTCATTCTTAAAGTGGGTCTTTAGAGTGTTTTAGTTTAGCATTGTTTATTGCAACAATTATTATAAAATTAAAACAAAGATTAAAAATTGAGGGAAAAGTAAATTTAGTAAATAAACCGCTATTTAGAAAATACGGTATGTTATAATGACTTGAGTAAGATGTCATTCTGAATTATGTTTGGGGCAATGGTTTCTATTGTGACTAGGCATTATGGGTATTTTAGCTGTTTTCAGTTGAGTTTTTTATTATGATGAACTGGTGACAGGAAAGTTAACTTTTTCTATTATAACGTGAATTGAGCTTTATTGCAGTTGCATAATGAAGTGATCTTAATTTATGTTGGAATTTTGATGTGATGAGGTCTAAAGATGAGTCAAGACTGAATTTATTTTTGAAATTAACAATGCTATATGATTACAATAATGGTATGCTAATAAATTTGATTTAGTAGCATATTTCTTAAGTTACAGCTGTAGGACATTGTTGTATAATTTCAGGGTTATTTCTTGGTTAGCAAAGTGGATTTTTTAATGGATTTAGCGATAGTGTGTTTTTTTTTTGTTTATTGCCGTTGGATTTAACAACAGACACAGGTCGAACCTCGTTATAACGAACTATTTCAAAGTCCCTTCTATGTCAATCATGTACTAATCCTTCTCGATATAACAAATTTTCGTTATAACGAACCAATTTTTCGATACCTTGAAGTTCGTTATAAAGAGGTTCGACCTGTAGTACATATAGAACAAAGGTTCAAATTTTGGTAAAATTTTGTTTATTTCGTCACTCCCAAAATCCGCATGTTTTATGATGCGTCCTTAAACCGAGAAACACCACACGTCTTTTTGACGTCATGTGTAAATCAGGAATTTGACGCCGGATCTTTCTTTTCATAAGATGTCAGGTGTTCTAAAGGACTTGACCCTCTAGAGGGAGGATATAATTCATTCGTCCTTGGAACACAACCCACTTAGATGGGTAGACCAGGACTGGGTTTGTCTCTGTCGAATCACGTGACCTGGTGAACTAAATTCTTGCAAATTGAGCAATTGCAGCAAATCCTGTTTGATGAAACGAAACATATTTTTCAAAAGAGATAAAACAAATCAAATGAATGAATGCAGCGGAAATAAAGGTCGGTGGAAAGTGAAAATGGAAATGGAAATGAGTGTTTCGCTTTTTAGTGGAAAAAACCAATTTCAGAGAATTTCACAAGGTCGTTTCGTTTGATTCCCCCAATCTTTTTAATTTACACTTTTTCACTTTTTTTTTAATGTTGAGTCACGGATACTGCATCGAATTAAAAGATACGATCGAATGGAATAGAGAATAAAGGAAACGAAATAAATTTAAGGTGGATATTATAAATTCATAAAACATCCTCGATGTGTAATTGTATTTATTAGTCATTAAATTTTAAAAATTATAATAATATTTGTTACCCATCACGGATTCGTAGTTAGGATTTTCGTTATACTTAAAATTACTGTTGAATTGTGTTATAATGGAACTGTTGGGTAATACTATATTTTATTAGAAAGTTAGAAAAAACTTGGTCAAGAAAGTCTGATGTTGTTGTTTTTCGTCTAACTTTATGAATGAACTTCCATTGCACTTGTGAATTATACAATATGTACAATATCGAGTTATAATTTTAACTCATTTTAACCATACTTTTTAATTTTAACTTTTCTTTAATTCAATCTTATCAGTTTTAACCCCCTCTATTGGAATAATTAACCCTATACTCTCAATTAGTAATACCGTATTTCTCAAGTGCGTGCTTCTATTTCAAGGGCGCTTTAATTAATTTTGTAATTTTTGTCACTTTATTTAACGATAAAAGAAACAATTTTTTTATTAAAATTTAATGAAATTAGTGAAAATTGATCTAGTTTTTTTTATTAATTTAACTAATTTTAATATTAAAATGGGTCTATCAAATATTGTTCTTTATAACTTCGTAGTAATTTTGTTATTTTTTCGTCATTTCGCATCATAACGTTATAAAAACGTTACGTGGTGCGCCTCTATTCCAGGGTACGCTTTTAATTAGAGAAATACGGTAACTTGTTCTTCAATTTTAACCACTTCTGATTTATAAGCCCTACATTAACATTTGAAAAATTCAAAAAGTTGGGGTGTAATATTTAGAGATTATCCGTTACTCAATAGAATATTACATTACACGTGTTAAATTTAAAATTTTGATGAAATTCCAACCCTTACATTTTATCTGATCATACCACCTTTAGAATATTTATACACATCGATCATGTTATTTCTGTTATTTCTAACTACACAGAAGACGAAAGTACTAACACATGATCGTAACTATGTGATGACATTTTTTTTTACTTCCTTATTAAACATAAACCACAGCTTGAATCACGTTTAAACTGGTTTAAATAAAGATGTACGCATCATTTGCATAATTTTTTTTCAAGTTAGATCGAGTAAGTTGAAGGTGTTTTTGGTTGGTTTAGGGTTTGTACAGTGTTTTTAAGAGTGAAACAATAAAGTCCAAATTTATGGAAATTATCATTAAATTATATAAAAGGGTTTTGTGGTCATTATCATTGATAATCCCAAATCTGGCAGTTAAAACAAATTGTGGACTTGAAAATAAGCAAGTGCAAAATATATTTGATATAATTACCGCAAAATTAAAACTGTAGTTCGATAAGTTAATGTAGGATTTAGTTACCGGTACTGTAGATTTCAGAAGCGAAACTGTAATTTTTGGGCCCATAAGCAAAATTTATTTTGGAAACCTTTTTTTTTTTGAGGTCCTCTTTATCAGATAAAATTTTTAAGATGAATTAAATGTGATATACACATTCAACATTCAACATGTGATACTGTATTTTAAAAATAAACAATCATACACATAAAGATGAGGGAGTCAGTCTACAGGAGTCAGAGGCCTTTTCAAGTCTGAGGCTTCCAAACATTGTTTTTTTTTTTTTTTTTTTGTTTGTTTTGTTTTGTTTGTTATGGGATATTATGCCTTTATGGGTTTGTTATTAAAAGATTTATCCATTTTTCGATGAGTTTTACATCAATTTAATGTAATAGAAGGATAAACTGCGACAGTCTAACTTTGACAAATATCAAATGAAAAAATGTTGCATATCAAATGAAAATTCCATGAACACTAACTACACCGTTTGATAATTCTTTATTATAGATTTACCAAAAATTGGAAATTTCAGAAATATTAAATAGAATTTAAATTATTAATTAAAAAAAAAAAACATTTATTATTGCCTACTCAGGTTTGCATGGATTGTTACCCGCAAAAAAACTAAATTTTGCTCAACTACATTTCACCTCAAAATTACTTTAAACCATTCTTTTTTCCCAAAAAAAGTATTGAAGTGTTTTTTCGAAATAACGAATGGTATGAAATATAATGAAAAAATAATGAATAATAATATTTCACTTGAATGTGTCGTTGATTTTATATTTATTACTTTTTTAGTTTAATAAAATCTGTTTATTATTCAAAATTTTTCGGGGAGGGGGAAATAAGTAAAACTGGGACTATTAATGTATTTTTTTTAGATTAAATGTTGTTGGGCAAAATTTAGTTGTGTTTTTTATTTGGGTTGGGGGTGGGGTGAGAATAAATTCCAGCAAAGTTGGGAAGGAGATAAATACAACCCATAAAAAAACATCAAAATACTTGTTGCATACTTTATTTTTTTAAACACCCTAACAACATTTCCCGTCCTCACATACTTAGGACTCGTAATAATCTTTACCGAGTGACCCTCACTCGGGACCAGGATGTGGGCAAGCGGAAGCGGTGCAGCCCAGAGAGAAGTACACACAAGAGGCCAGGTTCAGAATAGCGGAACAAACCTTACCTCTATATGTGAAAAGCAACGCAAATGGCCGAGTCGACTGAACTTTAGTTTCACGAGTTGCAATGGTCGATTTCAGCATTTAATCACTCGAAGCAGCTAATGTGTCCTTGAGACATTGCATCATTAACAGCTTAAACTACCATTGTAATCACCCAAAAATTAATACAAAATGAGTCACATGAATGATATTCTCCAATTCCCATAATTCTCTTGCGTGGAAAACTTTCCCAAGTTTAATTGATGGCACATGTTATGACACGCATTTAGTTTAGCGTAGAACCTGTTTTGTTATTCCGCAATAGGGAAAATAAAAAAAGGAAATGAATTTGATTTTGTGATGAGATGAGTCATAATCAGATATGATTGAATGCCTCTCGCAATTTCATCTGTTTGAATGTAATTTGCATTTAGTCGACGATAGCATCGGCTACTTGCAAAATGGCTATTATGGTACCAAAAATGAAATGTTTCAGAATAAAAAGTAATTATAATGTGTTGTTTTCAAATGACGGGATACGAATACAAACATAGAATTTGAAGGTTTAGTTTAATACGAAACAACAAACGTCCCGTTATAATTGATAGGTTTAAAGAGTTTGTGGAACACCTTAAGAGCAATGAAATTGATACAAAACAATTGTCATACTGAATTATTTCTTTTTTCCAGTGAGAGTTTGTGTAACTTGGCATCACTTCTTGGGATTCACGGAGTGTATAGTCTTTATATATTTGTTTTATCGTTGTGCAAGCCCTATCACTAAAACAAATTAACCGAATGACGGGCCCCTTATTTTCTGCGTGCTCTAGGCTTCAGCCTAGTTAGCCTAATGGATAATGGGGCCCTGTATAAAATGTGCATTATACAGCTCACCTTAAAAACGTGATTAAATATTTCTCTATTGGTTACCGTATTTTGTTTAACGTGAGAGAAATATTTGTGAATCCAAATTCTTACTTTAGAACTTGTTTAAGGAGTTATTTTAAAGCACTTTCATTTTCATTTTCATTCACACTTAGACCTTGGAGTTACAGTGGCAGATGTTGGAATTTGCACAATGTTTATCATTTATTCACCTGGTTTGCCACAACCATTATATCTAAATTCCTACAGTCAGTTAAAGAGCTTAACGTTGGATACGCTGCGAATACCGAGAATTACAGGCCATGGTGACCGCATTTGAATGATGTCATGCAAACAATCTGTGGGATTTTGTGACTTGGTGTTTTTCAAAGTTAAAGAGGAATTTTGTTTGTTTTACACTTAGCAAATATTAGCAACAAGTAATCCCTGAGATTTACAGTAATCTTTTGAACAAAATAATTACACAGTTTGACTCCTTACTAAGCTGAACTCTATGGGGATTGAAAGTTTGTTTGTTGCAATAGCTGCATTCAAAAACGTGAGTGTTAAGTGTGTTGCATGACATCACTTCCGTTTTATTGGTGTGTTCAACCAATTAGGACACTCATTTCTTAAGACAACAGAGTTTAACACAAGACTCGAAAGTTGAGTGTTGTGTTAAAAAGTATGTTGTCTTAAAAAACAAGCGTGTTGATTCATGTTGACAACATGTGCATGTGATGTTTTATGACGTTAATCTCGTAACATCAAATGGATGTTGCATAATAATATAGACAACATTGGGAAATGGTAGCTTTGGAACTTTGAAATTACAATTTTAGCTATTTTTAGTCAGCAATTTTTATTAAATTTATATTCAAAAGAAATATGTATTTCTGGATAAAAACGTTATTCAACAACCATTCAGGAAAATTATAAGGTTTACAGAGTCACTTTTCCTTACATTGCAACTTTGCAAAGGTCATGAGCACGACTAAAGGGTTACAAGCAAAATGAAACTTTAATCTTTTAAAATAACGCATTTAACCTAAAGCGTGATTCTTATAAAATTGTCACATAAAACTAACGTTGCAGCGTTGTTTAAATGTTGTCAGCGGTTACTTTGACCAAAGGCGACCTGTCACATGACATTAAATAGTCTGAAGTTGGGCTTGACCGATATGGGGAGTAAGTCAGCCAATATCTGATATTCTGAATAAAATATCGGCCAATATCGATATTTAAAAAAAAAATTCCAAATTTAGATTTTTCATGTTTTACGCTTGTTTTAGTACATAAAATAAGATTACTGTACAAAGAGTAGTTACAATTTGTAAATATTTTTTTAAGTTTTATTTGAAACGTTTACATATTAAATTTTGTTTGATTTTGCTTTTGTGACAAAATTTGTTTTTGTAACCTTTTCGAAAAATGTGTCTTTAAGAAAAACTATTAAATCACATATTTTGTTAACGATTTTTATTACATTTTCACTGAAAACTTGTGAAAAAAAAAAGTGATAAATTTTTATTTTTGAAAAATCTGAATTAGTCTCAACTCCAGAAATCAACACAAATTCGATAAAAATACACAAGTTTTTAAAACGTTTCCCACATCTTAGATAGTGGAACGTCATAATTATAATGCGTTCATCATCATCTTTTTATTTTTAGAAGACGCAAAGCTAAAAATAAAACCAGGCCGTTGTCCAACCCTGATCGACGCCCATCCCGAGCTTTGTTCGCCACCGAAGCCGAAAGAGTGTTTTTCGGACTCCATCTGTAACGGAACGTCGAAATGTTGTTTCGACGGTTGCACTAATATCTGCACTGAACCCATTTATTCGGGTGAGTAATTTGTCGAATCAATTCCTGGATGATGGCCTAGTTCCTCACTCGATAAGAAAGTGATTTCCATTGAAAATCAAATACTAAATTCCCCTTGTGTCGTTCACCTTTAATTAAGTCCTCATTTATTTTTTTTATTTTTTTTTATTATTATTTTTTTTAATCTTAGAATTTTGTCTTTGAATGGATAAGAATTAAGTAAAGTGGAACTTTGATTGTACCTATTGTCAAGTTTGTAATTTGCTTTGCCTTAAATTCGGTTACTAAAACAAAGCTCAATTGTGGTTTGAAATTGACCCATTTAAAGCCTTCATCTTGACCTGGTTTAAAGTGGAATTTAACGCCATCTATTGGTGGGAATTGTAAAAATGTAATTTTTGGATTTGAAGTTGTGGGTTTTTAATTATTGTGCCACCTAGTGTTGAAATTGATAGTTTGTTGAGTAATGTCAATCTTTGACACTAGGGGGCGAAGTCGTTGAGTTTGACGTGGAAAATAATGTAAATTTGTATTGTAGCGTGTGAACATCAGTTGATTGCCAGTGAAAAACGTGCCCGGGCACTTGAAAGTGAAGTTCCGGTCCCGAAATGCCAACCGGACGGTCATTTTGAACCGGTTCAGTGCGACGAGAATAACGTGGAATGTTGGTGTGTGGATGATGGAGGATTCGAATTAGCCGGAACCAAAACCAACAAAACCAACATAAATTGCTCCAGTAAATATAGTATTTAATAAGTTAGTGACTGTCCCATGTCTCATTTTTCTGTTGTGTCCCAAACTAAAATGGTACTAATTTTTAATTTCTCCCACTTTTTCACTCATTATCCAATGTTAATTTCTTAAGGATTCGACTGTGACTGTCCTACTTTGGTGGGACAATTTTATTTTATTCCTCTTTCTTGACTGTCCCAAACTCAGTTTCATTTCATCAGAATGTTGTCCCTCATTCTGATAATAAGTTTACATTTTGTTCACTGTCCCAAACCTATGGCACACTCAGACATAGCTAACAAGAATCCCATTTTATGGGACACTTTGATAACAAATTTGTCTGTTTTCTCAATGTCCCAATCAACCATCATTTGTCAAGAAAACAAACTTTTTTCATCTGTTTATCACTATCTCACCCTGTTAAAGCCTTGTTCCTATCACTGTCCCACGCTGTTAATGCCCTGTCCCACTTGTCCCATCACTGTCACTAACTATTAAAGCTCTGTCATACACTGTTAAAACCCTGTCCCACTTGACCCATCACTGTCCCACAGTTAAAATCTGTTTCATCACTCTCCCAAACTGCTAAAACTTTCCCACTTTTCCCATTACTGTCCCACACTACCGTACTAAAGTTTTGCCCTATTACTGTTCCACACTTCTAAATGCCTGTCCCAAATTCCACACATCCTAAACTTTTTTCTAGTGTCCCATCATCGTTCCACAATTCCAACTCCTTGTCCCAACACGTCCCATCATTTATCATTTAAAAATATAAAAATAACTTTCCAGAACCACGACCATGTTCCGGATTAATGTGCCGCATGCTGTGTCCCTACGGATTCTCCCTAGACACCGACGGGTGTCCCATGTGCCAGTGCCGGGATCTCTGTTCCGGAATCACTTGTCCGGGAAGCCAAAAGTGCCACCTGGAGGAGGTAATCTGCGACTCGGAACCCTGTCCGCCCGTCCCATCGTGCAAACAAGCGCGATTTCTCGACTCGGTGTGTCCCACAGGCGAACCGCTTTATATAAACGACCAATCACAGCCATTTTTATG
The DNA here is from genome assembly GCA_034695745.1 of Geophilus truncorum. NCBI lineage: Eukaryota > Metazoa > Arthropoda > Chilopoda > Geophilomorpha > Geophilidae > Geophilus > Geophilus truncorum. The sequence goes on along the minus strand of JAQFZP010000981.1, from coordinate 3,577 downwards.
TGGAACGGACGAGAACAAACCCCAGTGTCCTCCATTTTTCAGTTGCGTGGTCCAGGAAAACATGGATTACGGCGCATGTTGTCCGAGTTTCGGTAGGTTTTTTTTTTTTTTTTTTTTTTAGGTTTTTTTTAAGGGTTAATCGAGGTTTGGTTTATTTTTAGATAAGATCGAGAAGCCGGGCAAGTGTCCCGAAGAGACCGGTTCGAATTGTGGAGAGAAGTGTGTCGATGATTCGAGTTGTATGGGATTGCTCAAGTGTTGCGCATCGAATGCGTGTGGATCGCATTGCGTGCAGTCGAATAGTACTGGTGAGTAGATGTTTTGGTCGATTTTTTAATCGATTTTTTGGTTTTGATGGTTGAAAGAGGTTTTTGTAGATGGTGGCATTTGATTTTAGTTTGATTTGGGATTGGTAGATAAGAAGAAAAAAAAGTCGATTTGGATGATTAGTGTATCGGTTATATAGTTGACTTTCGATATGCAAAATAAATAGATTTTTGCAATGAAATTTTAATTACGATAAATGGAAATTAAGGAAAATTTCATGACTAAAAGCCGATTAAAATATAATTTTATTATTAAAAAAGTAGATTTTAAATGCAGTAATGATTCAAAATTATAAAAATCGATATTTTCAGAGTAAAAATTCGATTACAACTATTTTTTAATGACCATCAATCAATTTAATTGGCTTAAAATCGACTAAATATCATTTCATTAAATCAATTAAACGTGAATTTTACCTTTAAAAAAAATCGATTCTAATTCCAAATTATAAAAATCGATATTTCACCGATACAATTAGATTTTTAACCATTTCAAACCATCAAAAACTTAATTCTTACACAATATTCAAATTGACCAAAATCGATTAAACACTTTGAAAAATCGATTTTTCTCAAACTCACTTAATTTTTAATCAAATTTCTTTCTTTTGCAGCATGCGAACAACAACGCTTATTGGCCGAGCTTTTATCGCGGAACGAGAAGAGCGATCGTGGATACGTTCCAGAATGCACCGCGACGGGCGACTTCCGGTCGAAACAATGCAGTCGAAACGGATTAGTTTGTTGGTGCGTAGATGTGAGTGGAAACAAGTTGCCGCGCACTATGGGACCCGCCATAAATGTTTCGTGCTCTGAAGAGAAATTTGATGGACATTTCCCAGTCGCGACCGAGTGCGATCAGACCATGTGTCACACGTTTTGCGAATACGGAACGAAATTAGACGCGAATGGATGTCCGACATGCGATTGCGCAGATCCGTGCGACGTGAGAATTGAATTTTTTGTGTTTTTAAGTTAGAGAATCGATTTTTAATGGGTTTTTATCGATTTTTTTATTTTTAAACTTAAAAGTGATGTTTATGCTGAAATTTTTCGATTTTTTTTTTTTGAGTCGATATTTGAGTTTGGATGAGTTTTATTGAATTATTTCTATTTTTTGAATCGATATTTGACTTTTTGATGAGTTTTATTAATTTTTTTATTTTTTAAACGATATTTATCGATTTTTTGGGTTTCTAATTTTAATAATCTATATTATCTTACAAATTGAACTAATATTTTTTATCGATATTTTAATGATATTTATTTAAATATCGACTTTTTTATTCATTTTTATCCATTTCATTACGAAAATCGATCCTCTCAACAAAACATTTATAATCAATTTCCGAAATAAATTTATCAATTTCTTTTCTTATTCAGGGCTTTACTTGTTCCGCGGGAGAACAATGTATGACGTCATTCAGCGAAACGTGCATTGGAACTTTCTGTCCCTCAATCCCGGAATGCAAACCAGTTGCGGAAAAGCGACAGAAACCAGGCGTATGTCCGCAATTAGAAGTGTGCGTCAACGACAGCACTACGTGTATTTTGGACGAAAACTGCGGGGAAGAGGAGAAATGCTGTCCGCACAAATGCGGCTCGAGCTGCGTGAAACCCTTACTCTCGTCTACACATCTACCAACCAGTAAATGAAAATAAAATTCAACAAAATATCGATTGAAATTGTTGATTTTTGAGTAGAAAAATCGATTTTTAACTTTTACATTTTCTAGCGATATCTATATTTTTTTTAAAGTTAATTTTATTGAAACACGATAACATCACTAGTTATCTTTTAAAAAAGTAATCGATTTTAACAAAATATCGATATTTAACTATTTTACTGTAAGTAAAAACAAATCGATTTTTCGTTAATTTTTACCAAATTTGAAATTTACTAAAATAAAAATTGTTTTTCTAGTGTGTGAATATCTCCGTGCCTATGCACTGAGCGTAGTCGATTCTCCGAAATCCAGGAATCTGGCTTACCCAGCCCCACAATGCTCTGCGGAAGGCCTCTTCGAGCCCATCCAATGCGCCAACGGCATTTGTTGGTGTGTCGACGAATTTGGAGTGGAATTACCAGGAACTCGCGGCTCTAACGACGATATCGTCGATTGCACTACAGCGCAGCCGCGGGAGAAATGCATGGGACTCATGTGTAGATTGGGATGCGATTACGGATTCGTCAACGACGAAAACGGATGTCCTATCTGCGAATGTAGGAATCCGTGTGACGTCATTCAGTGTCCAGAGGATAAACACTGTCAGATGCTCGAAGTGGAACTCAGTTGCAGTGGTGGATTTTGTCCACCGATACCTCAATGTAAATATCGATTTTTTTTTTTTTTTTATTTCGTACGAAATAAAAAAACGGCACTGCACTTCTAAACCACTAATTTTCTTTTTCAGGCATAAACACCGAAAAATCGATTCTCGATTGTCCCACGGGCGATTCAGCCATCAACCCAGAAACCAACGACACCTGGTTGTGCGACATGCAAACAGAATGCCCGAAAAACCACTCGTGTTTCGTCAACGGCGAGCAGAGCATCGGAATCTGCTGTTCGGAACTGTCGTCTAGCGACGATATTTGTCGTCTTTCTAAAGACTCGGGGCCATGCGACGCCCTCGTTCTACGCTGGTACTACAATTCAGACACGAGTCGATGCGAATCGTTCGTTTTCGGCGACTGCGGTGGAAATTTGAACAATTTCGCCACCAGGGGCGACTGCGAGGCGAGATGCGTGGTCAACTTGGACGCTCCGGCGAAGGATGGGTCGTGTCCGGTGGTGTCCGACGACGAGATCGGGACGTGCGCGGAGGAGTGCAAGAACGACGTGGACTGCGCAGGGCCGCTGAAGTGCTGTTTGAACGGATGTGGGGCTCATGTGTGCCGCGATCCTGCCGGTAAAAATTGGAGTTATAAATTTTGGGTTGTGAGGAATTGCTATTTTTTGAAGTACGAAATTTTTATGATGTTGAAAAACGAGAAACGAGATGAAAATGAAGATTTGATGGGAATGGATATTTTTCTAGTAGAATTACTATTTTGGACTTAAAAATATTGATTTTTTTTTTTTGTAAGAACTCGGTATTTTTTAAGGTAGAAAAAAACTTGAAAATATCGATTATGTTAGCGATTTTTCAGTTTTCGATTTTTTGTAGTGAAAAACTAAAAATCGATTTTTTTTTTTTTTTTTTTTTTTTTTTTTTTTTTTTTTTTAATTATTTTAAAATAAAAATTT
>JAQFZP010000980.1:0-24255 GCA_034695745.1 Geophilus truncorum | reverse complement strand
GATTAGTAGATGTGAGCAAAAAATGAAAAAGTGACCAAATGGTAAGTGTATAGTCTTACCATTTGGTGACTTCTGAGGCAATTTTTCAACTTTCTCAAATCTCTTCTGTTTCAAGTGAAAAAGCTATAATAGTTCTTGGTGCAAGCAGTTTAAATGATATCGCATGCATAGGTCCAGCTCTGATAGATTAGTATATGTAAAAAAGTGGGCAAATGGTAAGTGTATAATCAAAAAAGTTTAGAGAAATTAATCTAATTTAATATTTTTAATTTGCATCAAATTTCATTCTGCTATAATTGAAATTTACACCGTTATAATAGTTTAATTATAGCGGTGAATAACGAATTTAGAGTATTTATATGTATTTTGATTGGTTCGGCGTTTCATAGAAAACGTCGTCTACTATACGGTACCTAATGTTGGAATGTTTTTATATTAAAGGATTTGATAGTTTTGTGTTACGTTACAAGTTGCATGAGTGGGACAAGAGGTATTAGTTAAGCCACTTACACAAAACAATTCCTGGTCTTGGTTATGATTTTTCCAATCAAAATCAAAAGAAAAAATTACACTTCGATTTCTTATTAATATTCGTATTCCACGCGTCATCTGTGGAGTAAAACTCGTACTGAATTTAAAAAAAAACAAACTATGCTGCACTTAAATTTAAAGATTATGGCTGTAAAAAAAATAAAATAAAAATTTAATACGGCGCGAGGGTTTTGTAAACCCTTTATTTCATGATGGCATAAGATTCAAGTCTCTGATGATGATGAAAAACCTTCAAATTTCATCGTCAGATGGCGGTTAAATGCCGCCATCATCCCACGTTGACGCGCAAGATGAATCGTGCCAATGATCTTAATTTTTTTCTTCAGTAGTTAAACTTGTGATGAAAGATCAAAGTTCGTTATTTAAAAACGATTCGTCTTATACTTATATTTATCTAATTACACTATTTCAGATATGACACCTACAAAAGGAACGCTTATACAATTCATAAATTGTAAGCTCCTGAGAAGACACACGATCGTTTGCGAAGATCTATGGGTACGAAATGGAAAAATAATTGATCCATTTAACGTGTATTTCGAAGAAAATACAATAGCAGATGTAGTAATCGACTGTAAAGGGTATTTAATAGCGCCTAGTTTCATTGATGTCCAAATTAACGGTAAACACAATACAATATTTTCATAATTTGAACATAAAATTTTAATAATTTGTTTAATTTTTTTCCGTTTAGGTGCATTTGGTGTGGATTTTTCTAATGTGAACGATGACGTGGAAAAAGGAATCGAGAAAGTGGCTCAAGGCATACTTTCTCACGGTGTGACATCGTTTTGCCCTACCGTAATTACATCTCCTTCATTACATTATCGAAGATGTCTGCCGATTATGTTAAAAATGCCTGGAAACTCTCTACGAGCAGGGATTCTAGGTGTGTGTGTGATCACCTTTGTTTAAAATGTATTAAATTACAACAAAATTATATTTTAGGCGTTCACGTCGAAGGGCCATTCATAAGCCTTGAAAAGCCTGGTGCACATCCACAGGAATTCATTAGCACTTTTAATAATGGATTTAGCGACGTAGAAAGTATGTATGGAGATCTGTCAAATGTTCGTTTGGTTACACTGGCTCCAGAGTTACCTCATGCATTGGAAGTAATCGAAGAGTTGGATCAGAGAGGAATTACTGTATCACTTGGTAAAATAAAAATAAAACATTTGAATATTTGGGTTTAAATAATGTTGATGGAATTTACCGTTCAGGTCATTCCATTGCCAATTTGGCAGAAGGAGAAATGGCTGTGAAGAAAGGGGCTACTTTTGTCACGCATTTATTTAATGCGATGTTACCGGTAAATTTAAAAAGAAAAAGAAACTTACTAGTTAGTTTTGGTGTTTCGCAATCGTAGTTTCATCACCGTGATCCAGGACTAGTTGGTCTATTAGCTAGTGATAATGTTCCCAAAAGAAACATATTTTACGGTATAATCGCCGATGGAATTCACACTCATCCTGCTGCATTACGAATAGCGCATAGAACGCATCCGAAAGGCAAACAGTTTTTTGTGAAATTTCAATAGATTTTACACATTTTATTTTTAATGCATTAGGTTTGGTATTAGTAACAGATGCAGTTAGTTTGATGGGGCTTCCAAAAGGGATACATCACGTAGGTCAACAAGAAGTGGAAATCAAAGATAACGGCGCCTATCTCGTTGGAACAAACACTTTATGTGGAAGGTTAGTTGGTTCAACTGATAAATATACGGTAGTCAACAAAAACTGATTTTTTTTTTTTTTTTTTTTAAATTTAGTATTACACCCATGAACGAATGTGTTAAAATGTTCAAAAAAGCCACGAATTGCACCTCAGTTGAGGCGCTCGAATGTGCTTCTCTTCATCCAGCGCAGTTATTGGGAATAGAACATCAGAAAGGAAATCTGGATTTCGGATGCGACGCTGACTTTCTTATTTTGGACAACGAATTAAATATTTTAGCTACTTATATCAACGGCCTATGTGTATGGAAAAAGATTCCAGGGGATTTTATTACAACGGGTAGTTAAGCTAGAAATGTGGTAATAGACTAAAAAGTTCGTTTTTTTTTTGTTTTTTTTTCTGGTAGAAGGAAGTATATAATTTCTAAAAATTGTTTAAAAAAAACATTTGTACAACTTTATTAAAACAATTACGAAAAACAAATAAAAAATCAACAAATATACGAGTAAACAAAAACAAAATCACTTCATAAAAATAAATGACGAGAATAAATAAGTTTTATAAATAAATGGTAGCAGTTATTCCAAAGTACACATTCAGAAATGATAGACTATTTCTGCTTGTGTATGGTACTTGAAAATTTTTTTTGGCATTAAACATGACGTTTTTAAGGATCTAATCCGAGGCTTCCTTGGAACATTAAGCTTCTTGCAAAAATCTTTTGTCTATCACGTAACTGCATAGAATCAAAATTTCAACATCTAATCAAGTAAATCATTTTAGTATTTCTTCATTCACAAAAGATTTCTGCAAGATTACTATTAGCAATCTTGTATTCACATGATTTATGTGTGGCAAGATTCCTAATTCTATCACGTGAAAGTGTAAGTAGCAAAGCCTGGTAAAGCTTTGCTAGTTTTACAAACACATGGTATAAAATGATGCAAGGAAACCTCGTTAAAAATCCCTTTAAGAATTGTTTTAAACCCACCTACGTAGAAATATGCGATACCAATATGCTGATTACTTGTACTTATCGAAATCTATGTTTGATGAGTCGCCATTTCTACGTACGTAGGTAGAAATAATGGACAGCCATTGATTGGCCCAGATGTTTTTTTAAGGAGCGTCTTTTAATTTTTACACTTTACCGTTTAACTTGCCTTTTCGGTGACTCCGGGTCACTTGCATCTGCAAATGCAATTTCGTTCAAATCAAATCCATTCGAGTGAATCTCAGGCTCGGCGTTTCTTTCCGTGTGCATCGGAAGACTCCGAACCGGAGACTGGACTTCCACTATTCTACTCAAAGGTGGCGGCTCTCTGTTCAATTCGGTTGTCATTACGGTGTCACCTCCCTCGATTTCAGCATCGTTCTTACTCCTGGCAGGTGGTAAATTATTCAGATCATTCATGACGACCTCGTCGGACCATAACTGCGGTATAAAAGGCGGTAACCACGACAACATTCCAGGATCGATGGAAAAATACGAGCCGGGATCGTCGTGGACGTCGTAATCATAGTAGTCATATTCCATCTCCATCTCCGGTTCCGTGGGCGCCAAAGACGTGGCGCTTGGCGATTTCAAACTTTGTGCTTTGGCCGCCGATGCTTCTCGGCTTTTCTTTTCTTTTTCTTCTTTCAACAGCCGCGATCTTCTGCGCTGTTCCCTCGAATCAGATTTCTTTAATTGTGGCTGCGGTGAGACGGTTGCAACTGGCAACTTCTTGTGAGGAATTTGCACGGTCAGTTCTACCTGTCTCGTAGCTCGACGTGCGAGTGGTGGACTCTTGATGGGAAGCGAAGCAAAGTCTTCCTGGGATCCCAAAAACATGGATCCCGCATCTCTCATAAAATCTTCCGGACTGCCAGGGCCCTCACTTTCGACGGTCACGTAGTAGGTTTCCCCGTCACTTGACACGGGAGACAATCGGGTCAATTTGGACAATTTCTTCCCGCGTCGTTTTTTCTTCTGACGCCGTTTCACGACTAACGACAGCTCTGAAATGGACGTAGTGGACGTCAAAGCAGGAAACGGTTGATAACCGCTCTGACTGCCGACGCTGTCGACAGAGGAAAAGCGACGAGATGACAGCCAACGGCTACGACGGATTGCGTAGGCTGCGGCTAATAAAAGAGCAGCGGCAATGGCTAAGAGGCAAAGGGAGACCGATACCCAGTGAACGGAACTGCGAAATATTCCCGGCGATGTGGACAAGAGAAGATTTGGTGAGATGATGACGCCGGCACCTATGAAAAGAAGAAATATAATCAATTACAATAATTAATTAAAATTCAATTATTATTATTATCGAACCAAGGATTTCTTGTATGTGAAGGACGAATCCAGTTGTAACATTGCTCCTATTGGATGGATAAAACTCTAGTAGTACCGAGTTTGACGTTGACTTGACTGGTGATGATGAATTACGGGGACCGGAAATCAATAACAACATTTGAGAACTGAGGAATTCGCCATCACGAGCTGAAACAAACTGATCCTCTGATTCTAGATGCAGATAATCAAATGTCAAACGAAGTCTGTGACCGCTTTGCACCTTAAAATAAATACAATCAATAATTCTTTTCCCCTCTAAATCCCAAACGAACTTAATTGTAAACTCACTTTAAGTAACCACACACTATTTATGTGACAGTGATGACTGGAAGCGGCCACGTACGCACCTCCGGAGATGTTCATCTTGCAGCCGCATCTGCACCTTTCGCTCACAGGTGATAACTCTATGGGAGACTGCGTCGTCGGCGGGACTATATAGGGTTTAAATGTTGATGTTAAAATGCAAAAACGTTTCTGTTGGGTAATAAAGTTACCTGGGCAAGGTGGTAACTGGCAGTGGTCTAATTGAATGGCAGAACCAGGGCAGAAAACGCCGCCGTGCGACGTGGGTGGGGAATCACAAAATCTGTGCCGCGTTCGGGTTACGTTTGTTCCGCACGATGCAGTACATAATGACCATTCGCTCCAGCTTCCCCATTCACCGTTATGCGATGTTTCTATGGTAAGTACGAGAATAAAAACAATAGAAAATGACTTTATAAGCAGAAAATCATTTCATTTATCCCCAACTGCAATTTGGTCGCATTTAATGGTTCAAATTACAAAGCTCATCCCACATTACAGTTTCTTGCTCGCAAACAGGATTTTAGTGGCAAGTGGCACAAAAGTCTCATATATTGTGAGATTACTTGATCCTATAACGTCTTCTGTAGGCCCACAGCGCAGATCTTATTAAATTTTTACAAGAACAAAGAAACAAAATATAGCCAATAACCTCCAGTTAGTATTTGATGGTCCAAACTTTTGCTGTTTACTTTTTAATTTGAATCACAAACTTTTCTTATTTGAACACGAAATTAGTCGTTTAATTTACGGATTAAAGAAACCTGTGAGCAAGCAGAACCGAGGTCGCATCCATAGCATTTGTTTACAACACTTTATAAGCCAAAGAATCCAATCTCATCTAATTAATTAAAATGCAAAAAAAGGTAAAAATGTTATTTTTGAATCGGCGTGCGGCGCTCAAGGAAAATCGTTATAGGACTGCGATGTACAATCCTGCAAACGATCGAATGTAATCAAGCGAGAAAGGAAAACCAGGAGGGGAAGTAAGTGTGATTTATCACCTCCTGATAAATATTTACTACCATCACAATGGCCGAGGGTGCATTAAGGTAGAGATCCCCGTCTACATATCCTAGGATTTAAACCGACTTTTCTTTTATTGTTTCATCAAACACCTCTTTTCACTTACTCATTTGTTCTCATTAGCATCCCTCAACAACCAAAAAAAAAATCTGTTTGCATTACCATAAAAGCACTAAAGTGAAATATTTTTTACTTAAAAACTCGATTTATCACGAAATATTTCTTTGAAATTTAGCATTTAGATATGATTTTTAGTGTCTTCTAAATTCGTCCATGGAAGTCTATTACCGAGGGCTGGTTTTACTTCGGCAGAAACGGCCTTTTCGCCAAGTTGGTTTTTATGTTTTTGGTGGATGCCACACCTGGGAAAAGTTGCACGTTTCCTTTCCCTCAGTTGCCCATTGAGACTCGCGAGTGAGTGAGTGAGGGAAGAAGACAGACTGGTAAATTTATTTTTATTATCCCCTGCCTCCAAGAGCACCATTGTTTTCGATTGATTTCTCATTTCCACGTGCACTTAGACGACGCCATTATTCTAATACACATCTTAAGCAAAGGAAAAGGGACTCTTGCATGCGCATAATAAATGAACTGGCAATTAAATAAAAGCGTAAATTTCACAACATTTTCAACTCTGACCCGCAAGTAAATATCACTTTACTGTAAGTCGACTAAATTTATACATAAACATTTGAAAAAAAATCCTTTTTTGCATTATACAAACACCCACACTCATTTAGACTCATTATGTGTCGCATCTTGCAGCGAGATAAGAAATGCCATTAATGTACACAAAGGCAGTTCCAACAAACGTCATCATTTCACTTTTAGACGAGAAAAAATGACTTTCTTTATCATCTGCCTCTAGAGACACACCCGTGCACACAGAAACCAAGACATTACAGAAAAAGTGACTTGAGGGCCATCTTTAGCACCGATGTAAACGATAAAGCACGAGCTTCAGTGCACAAGGGTAAGCGAGGTAGTATGGATGGATGCCTCTGTCTCCATATTGTAGGAAGATTGCTTTCTCAATGGCACATAAAAGAAACCGTTTCATCAACATCGAAGACATCATCTTTTTAAGAGAAACAGCAAAAGTTGAACGACGACGTCCTGTATTTTGTATGAAAATAAGTCGCTCTTTCCGTCGACATAAAGCAACGTGGAAACGAGGACTCTAGCGCATTCCCATTCCCATTCCCATTACGGCCCTTTATTCGCAAAGGAGATAATACAGTTAGCAAATTACCATTTGTACTCGAGTTTAAGCTCTTTAATGTTAAATTCCATTATTTGCATGCACTTGCTAACAAATTTCAATAAAATTTCCTTTTCTCAGTGTTAATTACAACAGTTTTAAGTGACCCGAAGCCATTCTAAAGGGACGATTCACAATTGCATCATTATGGCAGCACCTCAGGACACTCGGGCTTGTGGTTGACGTCATTCACGAAGTTGATTTGCTTCTCATCCCTGCAAATGGTCTCATTAAAACCGAGCACGAATCCCACCCTACTTAAACGCTTGTTAATGGACTCTACAAATTATGGGGAATGTGAAGTACAGGAGCATTTTGGCTTTCCTGTTCATCAATATGCAATTCTCTTGGCTTCAAAGTAGAGGATTGAAAACCAGACATTTCACACAGCGAGAAAATGTTGCTATGATTACATGTCAAAGGGTGAAAGAATTAAGAGGTTATATAAAATGATATTATCAGCCTGATTAATGGTAAATCAATTTGTAATAACAACCACGTTACACCATTAGTCATTTCACCTCCCCCTTTCGTGTTTTCCCATATGTGGTAAGGGGAAAAAAACCGAAGCAGCCACCGTTTCTTGTTCACCAGTAAATAATTCTAGGAAAGACAAAATTGTTTTGACGCTGATGTAATAAATCAAACATTACCTAAATTTCACTGAATATTTTATTGAATGGGATTTATTTTCTTTTGCTCCATAGTCTCTAATGGGATAAATTTGTACCTTTATTTATTTCTACCGTAATAAAAAACTCGCATCGCAGTAGTGAGAATGAGCCTCGGAAATCAAGAGGGAGGGCTCTTAGAACAACAAATCGCCCTTGCGTTTGCTTTTTGTTCTCATTTTTTATATTACTTCCAGTAAAAATAAACTTAATTAACTTTAAATTAATTAATTAATAAAAACAGATAAATTTGTTTCTCTTTTTTTCTTTTTCCAGGAAAAGAGAGATTTATGTGAGTTTGCTTCCCGAAGCTAGTATTTTGTGGTGCGGAAAAAGAAAATAATTTCCGCTTTTGGTGAATATTTCATGACTTAAACCTGTCAGGCAAGCAGATTTATTTACAAATAAGTTACCGGTATTCTTTTTTGAGATGTTGTTTTTATGAAATAAATTTGAGCTGAATTGGTGATTTGCACTGTGTAAACACTAACACAACTCCCCTCCGTGCCGCGCGACGGGCGCCAACTGGAAATCAATCAAAACCCAACAAGCAATTTCATTAAAAGCCAATTTAAGCACACAAAGTCGAAGCACTCGTTTCACCACGTAATCGTCTAATTAAAAAAAAATTATCGCTTTCAAAGATCTCCAAACTCAATTTGGTTTCTTACCTGGAGAAAAGTAGGACGGCAAACACTTCATCTTCAGATTAGCCACGGCACCAGTCCTCGAAGTGCTCACATACTCGAAACAAAACGCCAGAAATCGGAGAGGAAAAAATCGGCACGGAAAATCCAATTTACCACCTCGAGAATCAACCGTCAATTCTCCCAGGTAGTACAAAGGTGGCGGAGCGGCGCCGGCAGCCGAAATCGACGGCCGCGGTCGACCAAAGACGCGAATTTTGTCTCTATCCAATATGCACTTTGGATGCCGATAATACACTTGGATTCCGTTCTCGTGGCATGGAAAGACCGACACTTGCTGCACGTTCAGGTCGTACAAATCACTCCAAGTCACTTTGAGAACATTACTTTGCGTGATTTGTTTCGGAGTCCCTTGATCTGCTTGAAGCACTACGCGGTAAATACCAGGACGGTCTAAAAAATGGCATGGAATAATGACTTCTCGAGAGAGTACTTGGTAGAAATCAATGAGAGATTGAATGAAGATTGATGATAACGGCGACGGTTTTAAAGTTGGCCCGAAATAAACCAATTCGAGCCAGGTATGCACTCGCGAATGAGATGGGTAGCAAACAACGCCTTGCACTTCCAGTCGAGCACTCACGTTTGCAGTATACGTGTCCATCGACGTTGGAATTTCAACGTTCAGTTGTGGCCATTTTAATTGCATAATGGGTGATTCGGCTAAAAGACTCGAAGAGCCATTTTCAAGCTGAAAATGAAGATGCACATTAAATATAAATTCACAACTCAAGTTTTAAATGCGTACTTTTGTCGTTAGTTGAAAGCAAAAGCGGCCGGCGACATCCAGCGCACCGCATTTGAAGACTGCTTTTACAGGAATGGGGTTTCCGTGAGGTTGCACAGACGCCATGACGACGGGGTCGCCATCAGCTGCAACTGCGTCGACCATCAAAGATGACGAAGGGTACCGATGTAAGGGTGAAAGTGGGCCTGATATGATTTTCACTTCAATGTCGCTAGTTAAAGCTGTGTGTATCGATGGTGGAACTAAATAAAGATCTTGCGACGCTACAATAAAATAAAGATAAAAATTTTAATTTTTTTATATTTTTATCCAATTTTAGTAATAGATCATAAAATGAAAGAATTTTTTTCTCAGTGTGATGACTTTATCTTGTTGGTCACCTCGGCCAATATCTTTCTTTCCCCCTCATATAGGTGAGAATGACCAACCAGGGACCATTTCGGTCCGCAAGGCACATTTACACCACCACATCTGCTTCCACTTCCTTTTTTACGGTTGGTCGAAGGAAACTAGGTGCATGGAATTCATTTTCCACATGGACAAATCGCACGAGAACATAACACACTCTTGCACGTGCCTCATTAAATTCTATCCCTAAATTAGCCTCGAAACAGGAATTGAGCCTCTTTGAATAAGTGGATTGCGAAAAAAAGCGGGAATAAGGAGGTGGGGAAATGCGGGAGAGTAAAAGAGTGGGGATTGTAGAACTCTTTCTGCTTATCATTGATTTTTTTATGCTTTTCCTTTTTGGTTCTAATTCCACTCTTTTCGATGCTACGGTTCTGCAGTGAAGTATCAAGGGGGTGCTTTTCATTCAAAATCGTTCGAAATAGATGAGGTGGGGGTGATTTAACGAGAGAAATGTTGAGAAAATGGTAATAAATACTCCCTCTACCAATACTTTTTTTTCTATAGAAAAATACGTTATTTTTTCTAAAGATACTGTAAAGTAAAAATATTAAAAAAGAAAAACAAGAATGGAATTTTTGTTACTCATTCTGTCTGCTAACAATCTGTTCTTCCCCTACTTATTTCCCCATTCTAATCTCCCCTCAACTTCATTATATCTCAAAATTGAAACTGAAACATGCATATTCAACAAGGCACTCAAGAGACGCAATTACACATAGTAATGGGGAAAATCAGAGACAAACCATTATGTTGACACACTCGTAAAAAAAAAAAATTTGCGCGTGTGGGAAGAAGATAGGAACGCGGATACCCACACCCATCCTTCGCCTTTCATTTTTTACCTCGCATCTCTCATTCTATCTCTCAAAATGAAGTAAAGCATGAAATTGGACGACATGGTATAGCAAAAAAAAAAAAAAAGACATAAATAAAAAATAAATTGTAAACTATATCTCAATTGCGCCGTTTAAACTTTTCTGCAAACTCGACTTGACTGATAAAAATTCGAATATTTTTTCCTCCGCGGAATACATCTAACTCGTGAAAATAAATGATTTAGAACGGCTTTGCTCTTTGGTCATCAAATTTTCATTTTTCAAAGCAAATCGTTCAGCATGTAAGTTTACTCAAAGGTATAAACACGTTTAGTACGGTACATAATTTAACTGATTTTTATTAATAATTTTTTTTATTTTTAACAAAAATAAAAACATTAAAAGCTTTGAATGCATTAAGCATTTCACACAACCATCTTTCAAGTTCAATCCGCTTAGTGTGTTCTCATCCCTTTTTATGTTAAAGCTAAAAAAAAAACACTGATTGAATATTTCTTACTCCCATTTCATCGACCTCGACATTTGCAAGTACAAATAACGTTTATAATTCTCACTTTCTTTGCACACACTTACAAAACCAACAAAAAAAAAGCCGTAAATCCCTTGCTTCTTCGTAAAAAACTCGGAAAACCCTCAAAGTAAACACATCAAACGTGTAAAACCCGAACGTGGTATGCTTAGCACTGCATTTGACAGATAATATCATCTTGTGACAAAACAAAATAATATCTTGTTACACGACTAGTGCAATTCCATGTTTAAAAGTCACCTCTAGCCACTGTAAAAGTGAGGATGAAAACAGAGGAAAGGGGGAACTCCCACCAGTGATTCACCAATCAATGAAAACTAGGGTGAGTGGGTAGAATTCAGGGCTGGCTAAGACCACGGGGTTAACTGCTGTTTCTATATCCCACAGCCATTTCATATAGTAGTAGGTAAACAACTACTCATGTCAAAAACAGCTGGAATGGAGCAGGGGGTATAAAAGACTTTGCGACTCGAATTGTGGGGGAGCGCAAAAAGAGGGATAAAGAAAGTAGCAAATAATTAGTCGAGAGATCAGCAAGATAGAGTCCTAAATCAAGCTTGCGATTTCATAAGAGTGGATTTGTTGTAGGGGAAAGTGTTGTCATGGTGACCAGCAGAAATGTTTGATTTTCTCGGTTCGCCCTTACCTGTGTTTAGATGTGCGATCATTAAGATCAGCAGCCACATGTTGATCCATTTATGTTTCGTTAGCTCATGAATGTGTATTTGTGTTGCTCTGATTATTAAACACACCTGAAACAAAAAGATAATTCATTTTAATCAAAGTTGGATGTCATCAACAATTGGTGAGTTGTTAATCTTGTGTGTCAAAAACAAAAAAAAAATGCGCAATGAAAAATTGCTTAATAAATAAAGTGAGGCATGATGGAAAAATGGAGTAAAAATGCAGTGAAAATTGTGGATTTTAAAGGTTCTGTGATTAATTAACTACTTAAAACCAAATTTTTGTTTTTCCGATTTTCATTTTTTATCTTTTTAAATTTTCATTTTGATCTAAAAACCCAACTCACGTTTTCTCTTGGAATGAGGGGGGAGAAGGGACGTCTTTTTGTTTTTCACCTGTGGGGGTGGGGCTCCGAATGAAATGTCGTCTCCGCGACCTTTGGGGCACTAAACACAGTCTCGCTGGCGTCATTTTCTCCCACATGTAACCCGTGACCTTTGACCCAACCAAAATTAAAACTTGCATATTTAATCACGATGTCCCATATTGAGAAAGTTGCTCAATTTTTACATAGCACTTTACTATCGCGAAACAAAACAAAAGAATTTATTTAAGAAAAACAACTTATATTGTCTTAATTAATTATGTAAGGTAAAACTGAAAGAGGTGTCATAAAGTAGATGACCTTCTATTCTATATTTCATTCACAGCGTGACATCTTTTTCTTTATTACAAGGTCATAAGGTAAACTTGGCTGGTTTTAAGATCAAGGAGTTAGTTTATGAATCTAGAAATTAAAATTCCTTTCAATCTGAGTTTGAAATCAACATATTTCATGAGAAAACCTAGGTAAACTCACCTTAAAACTTTTCATTGACTCCCAACTGTACTTCCTGGGCCCAAGGCCACTTATTTAGTGCTGATTTCACACAAGGTTTTCACTCATTTGAGGTTTAATCACGTGTCATCTACAGTGATAAATAGAAAAGTTTGAAATTCCTTTGAACTGTTTTCTCCAGAATAAAAAAGATTTTTTTTTCTAATTTACCCCTCCCCCTATGCTTTATTAATTAATTGTCACATCAAACACCCATAAAAACTCATTTAATCCATTTGCATGTTCAAAAATGAATTATCGCATCGGATGATGTCATCAGGTGTCAATGCTTTAAAAAAAAAAAAAAAAAAATACTAAAGTCCCCTTTCATTAAATATTGATTAATTATCGATCAATTTTGACTACCCACAGCAACACATTGTTGAGTGCTTCAGGTGGAAGTAAATGGGGAGGAAAAAATAGGGAGGGAAGTCAAAAGAAAAATGGCAGAATAAGTAGTACTGGGAAAATGGCAGATGGTAATAAAGAGAAACCGCAAAAATACAAATACAAAATACAAAATACAGAAGAAGAAATCAAGAAACGTTTGACAATTAAGCCTGAATAAATCTTTGTACCACTTTTTAGCATTGTTGTAGAAGACCTACACACGAATTGCTAGTTGTTATCATAAATAGTTTTCTTTTTTTCATATTTCTATTAATTCACATTGTTTAATCTAATGGTAATTAGGATTGTATCGTGTTATACTTGGTAATTAACTTCTCCTGATTGTAAACAAGTCCATTTTGAAATGCAAGATAATTAAGGGCGGCGGGAACCTCGAGAGAGTCATAAATATCATTCTCATCAGGATAAGGAGAAAAGAAAATCTCATGTTAATTATGACTAAGATTGGAAACAAATTTTTCTGTTCTGCATTAAATAGCAGAAACCCTTTTTTTTCCCCTTTCTAGGAATGAATTTATGCATTTATTTAAAAATAAATAGAAATCAATGTTTTTACTGTCTAACTATAAATAAGCATCATTATAGTATTAAGTACATATATAAATTGATTAATGCTAACAATACAACATGTCATTAAAACTCACCTTCAAAGAAGTTAAAAGTCCTTTATTTAGGTTAGTCCTAGATCCATTCAATTTTTTTCTCTCGACCGTATGATTTATGTTATAAGTCTAAAAATCAACGGCGCCGACGACAGAAGAGAGGAAAAGATGACCCGGGCCTCTTCATACCCTAACTTGTACACCTGAAACTCGTTGTCATGGTGACATTCATATACTGAGCCTTAGCCAATCGCTGAGGTTGATCTTCAGCCAATCGGAACCTAGACGTGTACCATCCACATATTGCATTGACCGGTTCGAGTTTGGTGTGTTGCAGAGAAGCACGAAACTGCAGCTTGACTCGAATATTCTCAACGTCACGATGAAGACCATTCGTGACCGGTTGGATTCATTATACTAACGTGGTGTATCGAGTTTTTTCGGAATTTTGTTTATGGTTCCTGATTCACCTGAACTCCGCCTACATGAGTGTACAAAAGAAAAATCGATGGTTGCGAATTAGAATTAAATAAAATGGTTGAAATGATGAAATTATATGTGATCTAATTTGAATATAATTGCACTCTTTTACTTTCAGCTATAAAAGATAAAGATGATGTTAAAATAAAATATGATTAACAGTTAAGTATAGTTACGCAAATAAATGTGAAAATGTCTTGTGCATTAATTTTTGTCTTCTCTGTATTTATAAATTTTATGTTGAAATAATATGAAAATTCAAAATTGAAATAAAATAAAATGCACTTTCACGTTTTGACACCACGCGTCGCACCCGTCTGTTCCCGCCAATATTACTATTTCAATCCTTGTAATAGATGCAAGATGCACTAAGTACCTGCATCTTAGTGTCGAATAAACAAACCGATCACTTAAATAAACTATGAAAATTAAATAATAATAATAAAATTAAATTAAACCAATTTCTAATATAAACAGGTTATATGATTATCACCTGTATACAAATATTCTACGGTTATTACTATGTGATTGAATTCGTGCTTCGCTTCTGCGATGTGAACTGGGCAGTTTCTGGCACAGCAGAATGAACTGCTTTGACTTTTTCATCTTAATCCTAATCTGCATCCAACTGAGCGATGGCTTTATAGATAATTACTCGATCATGTACTACTCTCACCAGTTTGTGCACCATTTGCGATTTCTTCGACTTTTTCGCATAAGCAAACACGTGGAAGGTCTCGCATTGGTGACTCATGCGTTGATGGACACTATAGTCATACAGTATATGCCCTCAACGTGTTCATTTTAATGGTTATATTCATATATCTGTTCGGAGTACTAGGCAAACACTTTTTCGGGAGTGCACAGGCCTTTCCATGATATAATAGAAGAGAAAGGGTTTATGTAGTTGGCAAGGTTATTTGGAATAACATTTATCCTGTTTGTCGGCTTCGTAATTATGACACATTGAGAGCAATTGTGATTAGCAACAAACAAAATGAAGCAAGATTTAGAGAAAACGATACCGGTAGCAGAATAAAACGAACAACGAATTTCAAGAAAACATGAGATTTATTAAACAACAGCATGATATTGTTGATGAAATGGAACAGGCGACAGTAACTACTAGGATTAAATCATATCTTGAAATCTTTGTAGGCGTTTAAACTTACAGGGAGAGTCCGACACATTCGAAGAGTTGACTAAAACATTTTTTGAATAAGAGCTTACACATAACGATATGTGTGGAGCGCCGTTATGGATTTTCAGCTTCTTTCAAACGTTGGATTATCAAGATACTGTATCATGGCGTTTGCAGCAATTCCATTATGAAATGGAAAATATTTTGATTAAGCTCCTCGAGTCCAACAGACCATTACCTCCTATGGCTCACAGTCGGCATCACGTAGAAGTGTGGTTCATCGTTAATGTTGTGCAAAGTGAATTTAAGAATTAAATAAAAGTTGAAAACTTTTTTTTTTTTTTTTAAGATTTATTTTTTTGTTTTATTTTTTTTTTTTTTGTTTGTTTTTTTTTTTTTTTTACTAAACATGAATTAAGAGCATTATACAAAATATCTGAATACATTATTTCATCTAAAAATAGTTTGGAAAAAATTGGAAAGCAATGATGGTTTTCCTTTTTTCTTACAAAGAAAAATTAAAAAAAATTAAAATTAAAAAAAAAAAAAAAAAAAAAAAAAAAAAAAAAAAAAAAAAAGTGAAAAATGATTTACTAAATTAATAACAAGAAAAAAAAATCAATCAAAATTTAATTTACAAAATTCCACTTAAGTACCGCAAAAGTTTTCTAATTTATAAAAAAATAATTTAAGTTCGCACGATTTATCATTTTGGAAGCCCTCCATTCTGATAAGATTGTCTAACATAAAAGCTATCGTTTTAAAAATTTCTCTAGACTTAATTACGTAATGATGACAATCAGATTAAGATTCTTTAGAAAAAAATGCGTTTAAAAATTACAAAACAAAACAACAAAAATCTTACCCAAAAAAAGCAACTTAGAATCACAAAAAAATTAATTTTATAATCTCGATGTATTTGTCTTAACATTTAAAAAAAATTAAATTAGGCACAAATATTGGCATTCAGACCCTGCAATTAATATTCAGTTGAAACACAAAATCGCATAAATTGATGGCGGTAACCGAGAGAGAAATGCACCAACTCCTAACGTCTTGAAACACCTACCACGGCACAGAACGGTAAACCATTCAACTCGAAGGCACGTAGTCGGGATTGAAAAAAAGTTAAAAATTGCCGAGTGCGTTAAGGCACGGACCAATTCAGACATGGACACCTAGTTCTGGATCAACAGTGTAAGTCAGTTTTGTTTCGTCTTTTGATTCGGTACTTTTCTGATTGGACAGGTTAGTCTTTGAACTATCAAGTTCAGTTTCTGGCGGTAAAGGAGGCACTTGGAAGTTGACGCGGGTGAAAAATGCCATTTTTTCACTGTAGAATGTTAAAAAAATTTAATTTCAGTCAAATTCTACAAAAAAATATTTAAAAAAAATAAAAATTGAAAACTTACCGAAATGATGTGACATTCGGTTGTTGTTTACGACTCTTTCTCAATTTGTAGATTTCTCTAGATGTCTTCTTCAAAAGTTTTTCAATTTTCTTATCTTCAGAAGTCTGTTTCATAACCTTAAGATAAACAATTAATTACCCTCCTTTAAATTTCCTTTATAAAAAAAAAAAAAAAAAAAAAAAAAAAAAAAAAAAAAAAAAAAACGACTTACTTCTTTATTGACGCTCGAGAGGAGCCTTTGTAGAGGTTCGTTGTCACTGAGCCACGCCGGCAACTCGGCATCTCCTTTCGCTTTCGTTTCTTCTAATCTTCGTTTCAGTTCCCGCAACCGATTCAACTCGTCTTCAAGCTGAAACAATTTAGTCTGTTGCGCTCGTAGATCCAATTCGAGATCGATCGATGTTCTATTAAGTTCCCCACTTATCATGTGTTTCCCAGGAATCTAAAAAAATATTTAAATCACTTAATTTCAAATTCGTTCTATTATTTAAAAAAATATCGCAAACCTTTTTCCATCTCAAACTTCGTCTTTCAAGCGCATTTCTCTGAAATGACCCTCGTCGATATAAAGGCATCGAACTATCACTGTCACTTCGATTGAGCTTGCAGATGTAGTCACTTTTCGTAACAGGGGCACTTGGTGAAAAAGTCTGTGACCTCTTAATAACAGTCGCACGAGCACTGTCGGAGTTTCCCTTTTTCAATCCTTTCTCAGGAATAAAAACGCATTCGGTGTTCGTCTCTTTGTCGCAAGTCTCTAAAAGATTAACGGACTCTTGTTCGATAACCGTTTCGTCCTGCAAAGATTGAGAAATGAGTACCGTAAGTGGTGAGAACGGAACTTGACCAACAAATTCTCACCAGCTGCTGAGCAAAATTCAAACTGTTGACGTCGTCGTTTTCCTCTTCGATCGCATCTTGCTCGTAGTCCTCATCGTCATCGTCATCATCACCTTCGTCTTCGTCGTCGTCCTCTTCGATGAATTCACCTTCGAATGCTTCGGGACCTTGGTTTCGGGTGAGTGTTGACGTTTGTGACGATATAATTGTGGACTCATCGCTGCTTTCCTCCTTGATACCAGGAATGAATGAATGACTACCGCTGTCCTTCTTGGCAGTGATCAATCGAGTTGGATCTGTCTCAGTCTAATAAAAAAAAAAATAAAAAATAAATAAATAAATAAATAAATAAATAAAATAAATAAATTTTCGAAGATCAGATAAATTATAAACCTACACACCTTTGATTCGCGTTCTTGTGTATTCTTCTTATTCCCAGAATAAAAACATTGAAAACTGAGTACGTTGTACCACTTGCTGGATGTTTCCTCGGTATTAAAATCGGCCAAACTCACTTGACTACTCCCCTGCAATGAAATAAATAGAATTGTGTCATTTATATAATTAAAAAAAAAAAATCTATTAACATACTAGACATTCGAGATCTTCATCGTTAGCACTGACGGACCACACGTTCAGCTGCAATGTCTTTGTGAACAATTTACTCAAAGAAACAGGAAATCGAAAGGTTTCGCCAAACGTCGGTTTGTTCAGATCTGTGACAACATGGGTGCAGCAAGACATCAACATGTTCGAAGCGGGAAGAAGAGCTGCTTTAATACATCTAAACATTGATAAATATAAATTTATAAAAAATATCTTTGGTTTTTATTAAGTTATATAGATATAGATGAACGTACACTTTGCAGTTGTTTTCGGGATAAACAAGTGCTTTTAAATTGCGACCCCTTTCAATGTCTATGTGAAGTAATTCGTCCGTACTAGCATACCTTTTGAATATAGAGGATTTTAATTTAGAAGAAAATAAATTCGAATAAAACAAACAAAAATTCAATTACCTCATTTTGATTTGTACTTGCGCCGACTCGCCGTTAAACTCAGTCGTGACGACTTCGCGCTTGTTCGACGCCTCAAACACCCCGCTGTCGCCTGCGACCGACTCGTCGCTAACAGCTGCCGAAACACTTCGCGTGTTGGACCCGGACAAACAATTGGACTTGAGTTCATCGGGAACCGTTTCGCTTATGGGCGACAATGGCGGGTTACTGGTGATATCACTTCCAGAATCGTACAACGACATCTGTCTCGAATTCAACACACTATCCAGGTTCAAACTTTTCGGCATCGTGAGCCCGAACGCTCCCTCCACTTTGGCAACTGATGACAGTGCTTCCTCTTTCGTCGTCTGTGCTAGCTGCAGCTCGGCCAAGCGGTCTTCCAGCTGCCCTTGGTCCAACACGGCGGCAGTTTGCACCGACGACGGATGCTGTAGCCCGAGTGCGACCCTTCGCTGCCGTTCCACAGAGCTCATATAGGCCTGCTCGTAAGTCGGCGGCGGTCCAAAATCGTTGGGTGAAACAGGAGGCGAGACAGAGGACAAAGACGACCTGGGAGACAGCGACGGAGCAGAATGAGATGGGAGAAGAACGTTCGGAGCTGCCGTGACCGGCTGTATGGCAGGCGAGGACGAGGACATGTCGTCGTTGCTCCCCGTGACCGAACCGGAAGTGTTGTACAGTTTTTCGACACGGCGGTGCAGGTCTTGCAAGTCGACCGGTTCGCTCGAACTCGAGCACTGAGGAATTCCGTAGATGTCGGTGAAGCTAAGCGAACTCAACGATCCCTTGCTGCTCGTGGTGCTGAGCGAACCCAGACTGGAACTAGAGGAGAAAGACAACGTGCTCGTCGACATGCTCTTCAGCTGCGTCTCTAGATTGGTCGTTAGTCGCATGACGTCTTTAAGCTGTTGAAGCAATTGCTGCTTCTGTTCGTGAATTTTTAACCTGATAAAAAGATTATGTTTGTTATTTTATAATTTTGTTGGTTTTTAGTAATTTGGTTACACACAACAAAGCTGACGTGCAAATTTTCTAACACAAACATGCAGTCATCATGCTTACCTATCAGCTATGGCTCTATTAGACAATTCCATTGCAGTGTTCAGATCTTGCTCAAGTTTACGTATTTCGCTTTGAACAGCAGCCATTTCTAACTCGCTACGATTTTTACAATTAATGCTTCGCAATTCTCGCAATAGTTGCTCCTTTTCTTGTATCAGGAGCAACCTGAAGTAAAATAAACAAAAACAAAAAACCATGCAAATTCGCATTCAAAAGCTGAGCAAATTAAAAAACAAAACATGCTTGAGTATGCATCAAACAAAAGCATGCTAGATTAAGAACCAATCGCTTACCTGTCTTTGTCTGACTCGGGTTGACCGGGCGCTACTCGATCGTCTAAATCTGCTAATTGTTGCTGAATTCCGTGCATTAACTTTCTCGCTTCGTCGTACTGAAGCCTCATGCGGGCCATTTCAGCCAAACGTGCACCAATTGGTCCAAACTGTTAAATGTAAAGGAAAAAGTTTAATATATTTATTTCACATGTTGCATTGCTCACAAAATGGCATACCTCGCCGGAAAGGTCTGTCTGTGATGCAGTGCTTAATTTTTCTTGAGGAATGCTCAAAGTAGAGCTGTCTGGGGACCCTGTATTCGGTTGAAGTCGAACCAAATCATCTCTGAGCCGTGCCAAAGACTGAAAGAAAAGAAAATTCGTCACAGGTAAGTTATAAGTTATCGAATTTTTGAATTTGTTTTTCTAATTATTACCTGCATCAGTTCAGCTTTTTCCTTCTCTCCGGAAACGAGAGATTTCTGGATATTTTTCAACTCGGTGACAATCGCTTGCGCTTCACTAACATTGTAAACACCGTGTTGTTTGGTCAATTTCTCTTCCACACTGTAAAAGTAAGTAAAACACACCATGATTAAAATAAAACTTTCAAACTAACATTTTTCCTTTAAATCATTTCAACTCTGTGGTGTTTAGATTCTACTCGCCACTCGGAATTTATGAATATCAAATGAGAATCATCCCAACCCACTCATTTTAAGTGGACCGAACTCACTTCACCAACAGGGAAAAAGGAAACATAAAAAAATCAGAAGAAAAACACCTTTCCCACTAATATAAATTTATTTTTTCTACTTCAATAAACTCCCATCACATCAACAGGAAAAAAATCGTTTTCAACTTTTTTTCTGTGTTTCTTTTTTGCTTTAATTAAAAAAAATGTACAAAAAACAGCAATAAACCCAAGTCAAATTCTAATAAAGGGTCAGGACCTGGGCTTGGACCTTTAATCCTTTGGAGCTAGTCAGTGCACTCCATGTCAAATTTTTCTTTAAACTACATAATCATGTGCATTATTTCTAAATTATTGAACAACAAAACTCGAATATAATCATATTATTTCCAATTTTCTCATCATCAAGAGAAAGATTAATTCCATAGTTCCCATTAAACATCATTCACGTGTCAAAAACAGTAAATACTAACTGTGCTAAAGTATCCACTCCTCTTTGCTTGTAGATCATCTCCGTTCGGATATGTTCAAGTTCTCTTTTAAGTTGCATTACCCGATTCTTCGCCAACGCTACATCCGCTTTGAGAAGATCGGGATCGTACTTTGTACTTGCGGTACTCGAAGCTGAACTCACTGTTTTTATACAAGAAATAAAATAAAAAATAAATATATAAACAAATGTATCTTTTAACTTTTATCAAGTCATTAACCCAAAAATCACACATGATGAAATAAAAATTCAAAAAATGCAACAACAACAACAACAACAAAAAATTAAATTAAAAATTAAAATTAAAATAGAAATAGAAATTAAATTAAATTAAATTAAAAAATAAATAAATAAACGAAAGGAAAAAATATCCAAATTCCATTGTAATTCGAGCCAATTTATTTTTTGGCGGATGTAGAAAATGCTTTTTGCTAGAAACGTTCTCATTTCACTTTCGTGATCACTAAATCATAATTATCTCTTGAGCGAAAAACGCTATTTACAACTTATAAAACAATTTTCAACATCCTTATATTTCACTTTACCATTAACAATAATAAAAATTGTTCTGTTGACACACCGAAAACCCAATTAACCAAACTAGCAACAGTTTCCCAGGCATTTTCGAGCACAAGTTAAAAACAAAAAAACCCACCAATACCGAAATAAAAAAAATTAAAAAAAAAAAAAAAACTCAAAAGCCCAGAGGCATTTTCATAATCTTATTCAAACAAAAAAAATGTAAAATAAATAAAAACATAAGTTGAAAAGTAATTATAGACTGCTGGGAAAAAGTTACTACACTATATTGCTTTTTCCCTTCCCTAAATGTTACGCGTAAAAACAAAAAAAAATTATCTTACAACTCGAGTGTGAATTATTCAAATTGACCAAAGTATTATTTAGATGATGGTACTCATCCTGCGCTAAATTTAAGCGCTGTTGTTTCACATCGTAAATTTCTTTTTTGGCCTAAAAGAAAGAGGAAAAAACAAAACGAAAACAAAACAATTATAGTAAACAAAACATGGCAATCTTATTTCATTTTTTATCATACTTCCAAATCTTCTTGAGCAGTAATCAAATAGTCTTTCAACATGGCTTCTTGAACCTGTCTCCATTGCTGTCGTGGGTCTTCAATCTGATTAGTTTCTGGTGTGAAATTACAAACAAATTGCTTTAATTGACATAAACCCACTTCTTCCACCACCCCTAAAAATTCGTAACAGCAAAACTCATTTTATTGCATCAAAATATCTCTGTTTGTTTTATGACATATTTAATCTTGAACCAAAACAAATTTACACGTGTTACGTTTAAAAAAAAAATGATAAAAATAAACAAAAGGAAATATAAAACGTTTAATATGGTTCAAATGTATCAAATATATATAAACTTACGGTTAATGTGATCGATATAATACAATCCTATTTGACCATCGTAAACCTCTTCCCATCCAAGCGGTAATTCGTTCCCAACGCAATCAGCAAACGTTTGTGGTTTCGTATACCTAGAAAAAGAAATATTTTAAATTGAATATAAATAAATCAATCTAAATTTAAATCTTGCAAATATTAAACATAAAATAAAATTGTGCAAATGAGTATCCGGCATGGGAAGGTACTTTCAACTCCAGCCCGACCAAGTCTATAGAGCTCTTGTTTTGCATTTTTGTGTATAAAAGTACAGGAAGGAAACGCATTCCAATTAAATGAATCATAACATCGGTACAAAAGGCGATATTTAATTGTATCACGTAAAAATCCACGCATTTTCTTTCTCTTCTTCAAATTAATCACCTTCGTTTTATTTTAAAACCTTTTTATCATTACCTTGAACTGGTCAAGTTGTAAATGAAGTGTTCTGCTTATGCAACTCAAATATTTCAAAGATTCATAACCTTGTTCTTTGACTCACTACAAACCCACTTCTCAACTAGCATGAATTTAAAAATAAAATAAAAATTAATTTTTATGAATTTCCTTACACGTATCCTAATTATCGAATATCTGTCCCATTATATTGGTTTTTTTTTTTTGTTTTTTTTTTTTAATTAATTATCTATAAAAACATTTTTCTCACCAGATAAAATATAAAAATGTGTTTGGGAATCCTCCCTAAGTTAAAACTAAAGCAGGAGGTGAACTGGAGATCCCAAACATTCCAAAGTTTGAGTAATGCCTTTTATCTGACAGTAAATTCTTGCCAAACGGCCGATAAATATCAAATTCAATAAAATGTTCTCGAAATTCTTATCATTTCATGACCTTTATTGGAATTTCGAATAATCTGAGAAGAGAATGAAAACTTCACATATTTTTCACAACAAAAAAGAAAAATGTTTTTCATTCTTTTTTTTTTTTATTTATTCGCTCCTTAATTTCGATTGTAAGCTAGGTGTAAACAACATGAAGAAAAACAGAAATGTTTTGAGATTTTCTAAAATTGGGTCTAGGATTTCCCTGGAGTAAACAAATGATTTAAACTCGCTTCAAACTCCTCTTAACCCAATTAATATGCAAAAAGAGTAAATTAGGGGTCACTACACCCACCTTGGAAGGTTAATAGGCCTAAAAAAAATAGAAGTTTTACATTTTTTCGGCTAGATGGCACGACCCAACACAAACATAAAAAAAAAAAAAAAAAATCCGTGGAAAAATTGAAATTTCGCTTAATACCGATTAAACGCATCAACTCGATTCAAACTTACTCGCAACAGTTTATTAGATCGCGCGAATAACGTACATTTTTACTGAAGACCGAAAACCGTACAATTTGACGTAAAGAGGCTCCACTCGGGGATCGCATTCCTACGCCTAACCCTAATTTGTCCTAGTATAGTGGGCAAGTATCGTTTGTTCTCAGAAATGAATTCGCTGAAGTCGATTTGCCGTATCGATGCGGTTGCTACCGTTTAAAAGGGCCTTACGGCTAGAAATCGACTCCCGCGTATCGCTCGCGAAAAGCAAGAATCGATTGCTGGCCACTACTAATTTTTTCCTTACCTGTCTCGGGGGTCAATCCAAGTTGTTTTTTTGCTATTATGGTCTATGTAATACACTTTTCCATCGTAATCACGTCCCATATCCCATCCGGCAGGCAGTGGTATCTCGCCGTTTCTCTTTCTTGGCATAGTTTCTTCTTAAAAGCATAAATTCCACAGCCTTGAGCTCGCTAGCTGGCTTCCCTGTCCTCCATGTTGAATAG
>JAQFZP010000979.1:0-24255 GCA_034695745.1 Geophilus truncorum | reverse complement strand
TATAGCGTGAACCCCTCTACAGCGTCATTTTTCAGCCGGTCCGACGAATGACGTTATAACGGGGTTCCACTGTAGTTGAATAATTTATAATAAGAGAAATGTTATTATAATACTTAATTACAACTTTCCTCATACAAAAATCTTAATCACAGAAAACATTAGTAGAAATGTAATAATAATAAAAACTTAAAAGCAAACATACAGATAAAAAGATAAAATGATAAACATTAAAATTTAAAAATATAACAAATGATTGATAAACAATTTAAAATCACATTTAAAACCATAAGATTCAAAGTCTTTCATCCTCTATTTCATCACCTGAAGATTCATCAGTGGTTTGCAGATTATTTGGTCCAATCACATTTTCTTTCTTCTCGTCTGGAGATTTGTCAGTAGAATTTAACTCAGTTGAATCCTTCACTTTTTCTTTCTGTTCATCTTGAGATTTGTCAGTGGCATTAAACTCAGTTGAACCATTTACAGTTTCTGTATTTTTATCTTGAGATTTGTTATTAGCATTTAGTTTAGTTAAACCATTCTTGCTTTCTTTGTTTTCATCTGCTAATGTGAGGTCAAGTGTTGGGTTTTCAAAACCTTCATTTTCAATTATCCTATCCTCAAGTTGCTCTTCCTTTGGCTTGGTGCTATTCATTAATTGAGCGTTTCTTTCGATGTCATCGATAACATTTGGCAATGGCTTGTTGTGGGTTTCAGGCAGAAAATAAATAAATATGGCAGAAACAAGTGACAGGGAGCCGAAAATGATAAATGGAACCCATTTGGCCAAATAGAATTGCTGGAATAATTTTTATAAAAAATATATATAAAAAAAAATGAAATTTAACTATAAGAAATTTCAAAAGTTACCAATCCTAAAATTTGAGGTGCAACCATTCCCCCAATCCTTGCAAAACAGGCAACTGCTCCTAGCCCTACAGTTCTGTAAGCAGTAATATACCATTTCTTATTAAAAATTAACACTACAGTTTTTTTTCGACTTGCCGAATAACAGTTGGGAATATCTCTGAAGCGTAGATGCCATTAAAGGCAAAACACTGAGCTGAGCAAAGTTTTCCCAAAATTGCTAAAATATTGGCTGCCAAAGACACTGAAATATAAAGTAAAAATATTTAGATTATTTCTAAAAGAACTGTGTGGTTTGCATTACAGTCTTCGGTGAAATGATCCACCACGCCAGTGGCAATGCAGAGAAGTCCACTCATGCAGTAAAAGAATATAAGTGGTCTTCTTCTACCCAAATAATCAATGATGAAATATCCAACAAGTCTTGCAAGTGTTTCAATGACACCACCGACAAATAGATTCCAATAGCGTTGTTTCATTTTTGGAACGTAAAATTGTATGCCATAATAAGTAGTAGCGGCTGAAAACCTGGTTAGATAAAATAGTTCAAATTCTGATTTGATTTTTTAAATTAATGATGATTATGAGGTATTGTTTAATATCACCAACAGCTTTTCATTCTTGAAACTGACTGCAAAGAAATTGACTTACCAACAAAAAAGCAGCGATAAAGTGTAATGTCGAATATGGCTTGTTCGGAAGAGATCTCTGACATCATACTTTGCTTGAGATTGTGATTTAGCAATTATATCTTGAGAAATATCTGCCAGTTGTTGGTTTACATCTTGAGCAAGTATAATGTTGTTGGATTTGGCAATTTTCTGTACTGAATTTAGAGCTTCCTTTTGCTTGTTTTGAGAAAGTAGCCAACGGATTGACTCCGGAAACAGCCAAGTGTATGATAGTGTTAGTACAGTCATCAAGCTAATTGCTAACTGCATCCAGTTCCAATATGGAATCAAATAGAACAGTCCAGCTAAAATCATGTGGCCTGATGTTGCACACATAGCCAGTATCATTCCAGCTAAGGTACGGTAACGAAGAGGGAATATCTCCATCACTAAACTGTTATTGGTTGATTGCAATCCCTATTTGAAAAGGATTTTTAAACAAATATTCAAATTTAATTGACATTATACTTTTTACCTGTAAAAGTGACCCTTGGATAAATTTCAATACAACAAACATAGGAAAATTAGTACTAAAAGCAATCACAATGCCAAGAACTGCTTGTCCATAGAGAGTAATATAAATGACAGGTCTTCTACCAAATTTATCAGCAAATGTGCCAAAGATAAGTCCTCCAATCATGACACCACCAAAGAAAATGGTTGCAGCTAAAGTACTGAGGTAGTTGTCACTACAAACTAAATTCCACTAAGAAATAAAGAAATAATAAAATATTAAATTGCAACAGAAAGTGAGATTCAGTACCTCTCTAGCAAAAGTGTCATCATAACCTGGAAGGTATGTGTAGCCATCAGTACAATCTTGTATGCCTTTAGTGTGATCATCTGAATTGACATACATTTTACACTCCTTTTCATCCTTGTCAGTAGGAATGTAATCATTTAAACTACTGTTATCAGGAATCTGCAATTCCAAAATACAAGATAATATAATTGAATTGATGCCTGCCATCTATGAGGAAGTTTACACTTGAATGTTTCCTTTTTCATGCTTCAAGTATCCCCACTTCAAACAGCCAATTACCCCATTATGTGTCAACTACTAAATGCCATGTATGGTGAATGTAAAACCTATGATTTCCTTTACTGGGTGTTGTATTTACATGGTTGGATAAATTTAGAGTTTATTGCACAGGTTTGAATTTGAACATATCCTGGTTTCAGTTCTAGTTTGACCTTGTAAAATTTCTTCAATTTACTTTCTTAGTTGAGTAGTCTTATTACCTAACTTAATCCCAATGTTCCCACGGCCTTGCAAAATAGAATTAATTAAATTAAATTAAAATTTTTATTACAGTTTTGTTTACTACTTTCACTTAAAAAGATTTCCTTTTGGCATTTGAAACAAAACTTTAGTTCACATGTCACTTAAAATTTAAAAAAATACAATAACAGGGTCAAGGATGAATTTATGAATATTTATTTACCTTGCAATGATGAGGAGGTATAGTTCTGTACCAAGTCATATAAATAAAATTGAAAGTGATTGGATATGCATTAGTGCATAAAAGAATGAAAAGTATCACTTGAATCTTCCCAGGTGATCCTAAACTCAAGAGGAGTTTATCTAGGAGATTGGGCTGGGGATTTGCAGCTGGCATTTTAAATTTTTCTGAAAAAAAAAATAATTAAAGAAAATAATTTCAGTGACTAAAATATTGGAAAGAGCTTCCATCTTGACAACTCACTAATTTGCCTTTACTATCAGATGATTAAATCCACTGGACTTTAACTTGATCTGCTCATAATGCGACTTGGATTTAGACTGAAAGTCTTGTTCCCTTCTCCCCATGCTTTGCCTCGGGGTAATGTGACATCACACTTACGTCACTTCATATTCCGTGGGTGTACTTTCATGAAAACAAGGTGAAAAGTCAGTATTTATCTGTTTATTATTGGAAATTGAACATATGGTCGTGAGGTGCATTGATTTTTCCAGTGGTTACTTTGACTGTAATTACATTTGTTATTAAAAATCAGGGTTTTGAATGAGGCATTTTTTGAGTGTTTATTTTTTTTTACCAATAATTGGTTTTAAAAATAACTGGAAAAACATAATTTAGGATATCCTGTTTGTTTTGCACATGGTTATGATATGTTAGCTTCGGCTTTTTATTCGATGACATTATTCAAAAGGGATTTCGAAGCGTTGAATTTTGGATAATGGCCAATTATGGGGAAAACCAAAATTAAAGAGTACTGTAGATAAACAAGTTTGGAGTTTCAGTGTAAAATACATGTTTTTTTTTATAAGGAAAAGTCCGATTTTGATTTTTTAGGGAAAATTGGTGTTTTAGGAATTAAATAGATTGGAAACTTTCTACTTACAGTACATCTATTTGGAAATCCAACATCAAGTCTGTTGAACAAAGTTTCTGCATCCTGTTTTTACATCACATGCAACAACTCTTCTTGAAAGTGACCCATTAACAGGAAATGACCAGTTCAATGGTCCTTTTTTATCAGTAATAAATTTACATTAGAATCAAACATTGTAATTTGATGACTAAGTTTAGTTTACCGCTAAAAACTTGGATTTCACCACTGAAAGGCCACAATAAAGAACAATTTGTAATATTATACAAAAATCGTTTTAAATGACTGACATTTTTATTATAATGTTTATTCTTCTTAAGCATATGATAAACTTGGTTCTATTTATCTCTTTAATTAAGTTTATGGGCTTGTTTATCTTTTTTTTTTTTTTAGTTTTCTAACTTGCCACTTTAATGAAAAATAAATAGAAAGAAGGAAATAAAACTTGTTCGTATTTGTGATGGGTATTGCATGTCCTTTCTGGGAAATACAACTAAGAACAATGGGTGTAGTGGGTGGATAAATTGCAGACATAAATAAATTCTTTACAAATATTATTTTTAATTATTTACATCTTCTTGACTATATTTGGCACACTATTGTTGTTAATATAAAAATGTGAAAAAATTATTTACATTTTTTTTTTGTTTTTAAAAAGTGATTTTATACAAAAGAAAAATAAATTATAAAAAATTGTTGAGCTTATTATGTGACAGTTTCACTAATGCTTTTTCTGAAGGATCTTGACCTTGGTTTAGTGCTGTAGATTGTTTCTATGTTTTCTGAATCCTCCACTGTGTCAGGTAATGGGATTTGCTGTGTTTCTGGTAGAAGTAATGTGAGTAATCCAGCTACAATTGTTACTATTCCTATAAAAAGAGCTGGGAAGGGGATCCAAGATCTTTCACCCTGTTTGAAAAATAAATTTGTAGGTTTTTTTATTTATAATTTTTATTGCTAACAAAAATAAATTCTTTATGAAGTTTTACCAGTAGGAGTAAAAATGGGGCTAGAATGTGGCCAAATCCATGCCAGAATGCACATACACCATTTCCTGATCCTCTGGAATAATAAAAAGAGATGGTCAAAGAGCTTAGTGTTTAAAATTGATAAAATAACTTTAAAGACAATTGATTGATACGGGTAAGTTAAATTATGTATTGGCACTGAGATATTCAGAAGTTAAAAATTGTTTTATAATCATGCTAATCACAAATATATAGACTGTAATTTAACTTTGCGTACAAATTAGATGTCATCTTTGTGATTAGCAGAGGTATGTCAATGATATTTAAAATTTTGATGGAATTTTAAGAAATTTGTAAAGATTTACAGAGATTTTCAGAGAACTTTTAGGGTACTTAATATCATCATTAGAGACGAATAAACTTCCGTTTAAATCACAGCCACTGGCAGCAATTACATTTCAATTGTTTCTGTAGATGTGTCATACTTCTATCTATCTTACATTTTATTATAAACACATTTTGTTTTTACCAATCATCATTTTACGGTACCTTATAAGAGTAGGATATAATTCAATGGTGTATATTTCAAGGCAAGCCACACTGGCAGACACAAAAGCCAGTGCAAATAAAGCACAAGCGATGGAAGCGGCACTCACTCCAACAGCTCCGCCTGAAACCAACAAATTTTATTAATGAAAGTTTAATTTGTAACGGTTACAAGGCTAAGAGTAAAATTAAATTTTTTGTTTATTTAAGTTGAAGGTCGATGCAATTTTTCAAAATTAATTTTTCAACTATTACGACCAAACTCAAGGCTCTCCATCAGTGATTCACAGTTAATTAAGATAAACTCTACCTGAATAATTGTAAAGCAGCGAAGTTACAAAATATAAAACACCAATCACAATGAAACTGACACAAACAGAAATACGTCTTCCAAGCCTAAAAAAAATAAAATTAAATAAAAATAATAACATTTAAGTCTAAAAAAAAAACCTACTTTGGTAAAATAAAAAATAAAAGAAGGCGACTAGAGACAGACACGCCACCTATTGCTATGAAAGTGAAGTAAATACTTCCTCCCAGTGCGGGAATTAAGTAAGCAACACCAGATGACGCTAAAGCAGTTGCAAACCTGGAATTAAATATCAGTTAATGAATTTTTTTTAAAGAAAAATATAAGATTTTTGTGATTTACCAACTGTACGACTGAATTAATAAATATTTCCGTAATTTCGGGGTTTTTACAAGATGTCTTGGGTCATTTCTCCATTCTCCTTTGCACGAAACAGGTAATTGGCGGGAAATCCAATCGATTTCGTGAGGTAAAGTTGGGGGTAAGGTCACGTGGTTGTGGTGTGCGTAGAATTCAGCTATTATCTCAGCTTCTTCTAGTTTTTTGTTGCAAATCAGCCATCTTAGTGATTCAGGCACCAACCTGCAAATAAATGAATTTTAGAATTATAAAAATGTGAGATTTTTGTTTAGTTGTGTCTTATTGCTACAAGTGGCGACACCACTGACAAATGTGGTGATTTTTGGAATTAATTTTTTTTTAGAGAGAAAATAATAATATTTGTTAGTTAGAATATTACACATCACTAATTTTTATTATTTTTAACATTTTTGATGATCCAATTGAATCTAACTTACCAAAAATAAGCAATTCCAACCACACTTGGCAAACTCAATGCCAACTGTGTATATCTCCAACTATTAACTGCAAAAGCTATAAATGCAGCAATGATGATGGCCAAAGATGCAATACTTGTAATTAGAACAGTTACATTTGTTCTAAATTTCTGAGAAAAATTCTCAAATATCAGACAGTTAGTTGAAATAACCAATGCCTGGAAAAAATAAAACCATTTATTAAAACCACATTTTTTTGCAAACAAAATTAATTGACTTTACTTGTACTAAAAATCCTTGGAATGTTCTCAACACTACAT
This sequence comes from Geophilus truncorum, assembly GCA_034695745.1. Lineage (NCBI taxonomy): Eukaryota > Metazoa > Arthropoda > Chilopoda > Geophilomorpha > Geophilidae > Geophilus > Geophilus truncorum. Next base: position 17,463 of record JAQFZP010000979.1, on the reverse strand, counting down.
AAGCCTGGTAAGTGTTTGTAAAAACAATCCCAATTCCAATCACAGTCTGCAGGAGAAGGGTGACCAACATAACTGGTTTCCTACCAAATTTATCAGTTAGAAAACCAGCTACAGGACCTCCAAGTGCAACACCAACAAAGTACAAGGTCTGTGCTAATCCTGCTAAATGCTGTTGGTTGCACACAAGGTTCCACTAAAAGAAGGAAATATTATTTTAGAATTTTTATTTTATGTTGTTGGTGAACAAATCTTACTTGTGCAACAATTGAGGCACTTTTAGCATCAGTTTCATATTCCCATTCACCAGCACACATAGCCAATCCTGCATTTTTATTGGCTGGGTTTATATATACATTGCAGCTGTCCAATTTTGAGTTTGAGTTCAATGGGATTGAGTCATTTATGGAGAAACTGGAGTTGTTGGCAACCTGAAATGAAATGAAATGATGCATTTAAGGTCATCAAATTTTAGTGTGTAAAAGAAAAAAATGGGAAATAGGACAAGGTTAGCAATGAAAGCCTTCAATTCAATCACAGATTTAATATCTGCACTGAAGGTGGAACTGTTAGAATAATGAAGTTATTACCTATTATGAAAACAAAACAAAACAAAGTTAGTATAATAAAATAATTGAATGGAGTTTTGATTAAAGAGTGTGGATACTTTATCTTTATAAATTCACATAGGAATTATTTAGCTTTAATAAGACATTTCCTTTATTATTTTTTATCTAGAAATAAAATGATTAAGTCCATTGTGTGCCACTTTTATATTTCATGAAAAAAGTCATTTAAACTCACTTAAATTATTAAAAAGATTTTTGCCCCTTGGTGTAAAAATGAGTAATTAATTTCTCATTATAAAAATCATAAATAGAAATTTTGACAGTTGTAAGTTACTATTTCAGCATGAATTGATTTATAGACTAAAAAAAACTCCCATATTTGTTCTTTTTGTGAGAAGTTTTCAACCTTATTATATACAAAACTGTATCATTACACACAATTGAGCAATTGTTTGCTGATGAGCCACTAAACTTAAAAAAATAAACAACATTTTAGCTTGAAGGTAAAAATCCTTTATTTATCCAAAGTATGTCAATATAGTAAAGAAGTTGTGAAATTTTCAAAAGATTAACAGTGATTTGCTTCTACCCCAAATGAAATTTCATACACTTTTTTTGCTTGAAGAAATCGAGGTCATTGGGGAAAGGAAAAAGGTAAAAAAAATATCTGGAGGTATTTTCTGGGAGAACTGGTTGTGTTGAGTTGAAGAATGTGCCCTCTATTACCAGATCATCAAGATTTGCAGCTTTAACCATTTGGGCTCATGTAATTAACAACTTTACTCAACTGTGCACACAATGATCAATTTCATTTTATTTCTTTGTGATTTTTTTAAAAGTTGTAATCGTATAATCTAATACCACATGAAACAATGACACATGTAGGTTATTAACTTTGGGAGAGATAATTTGATGACCTGTGGAGTTTGCAAGGAGTATTATATGGTCTAGTTTTATAATTGCTGAGATTTTCACAGGAAAATGGTTTTATATAAAAAAAAATTTTATGTGAAATTGAATAATGCAGTGAGTTATGTGAATAATAATACAGAATTAACCACAAAACCTAAATAAATAAAATGTTTAATATTTTTATATAAAAATGACTAAAAATAATAATTTTTTTTACTATATTTAAAATCATTAAAATCAAATTACTTCTATTTACTTTTTTAAAGTTAAACTATTTGAACTTAGCCAAAAAAGTTGAATCTCCAGTGCATAAAGCATGACTTCCTCCCATTTAATACTTCCTTCCATTATCCAAATGGATAAATATCAACAAAGAAGAAAATAAAAATGAAACAATACAATAGTAATTTTTTTATCAATTGCTAACCTCACTGAGATGTGCCCCCATTCTGAATCCAGTAAAACTTCACCTCAAAAGCAGACAAGAAAAACTAGTTTACAACCACCTAATCCCATTCAAACCCACAACTTAACACAAAATAATCAAATAAAACACACAACAACTTTAACAGTTCATCAGAATATTGACTTACATAACCATAATTAGTCATACCTTGCAATGATGTGGAGGTGTAGAGGCAAAAATGGCAATTAGAGTTGGATTGAGTGCCCCTGGGAACCCATTGGTGGCTAAAAGGAGCAAAACAAACACCTGATATTTCCCTGGATCCCCCAATCTGTTGACAAAATTATCCAGGGTTGCAACCATCTTATCCCATTGATATTAAAGTACAGAAAATAAGTGGACTGTGGTACAGCCACAGCTTGCTCTGTTTCTCTCCCTATCCAGACAACTCTCTCAAACACTGAGGTGTGGTCACGTGTTTGTTAGCCCTGGGGCCATGCAATTTTCACTTGGCAACCGGTTTCTTGGCGTCTTTTGTGACGCCACTTGTGAGTAGCCTGTCTACGTCTTTGTGAAGAAATGAGACAAGTGGTGGGATGAGATAATGAATGGTTGTTAGTAATTTCCTGCTTAATGAATTAAAAAATATTTTTGGTTTTTTTTTAAATTTTTTTTATTATTATTTTTTTTTAAATACAGTTACGGTTAAGTATTAAAGGTGTTGATTGGTTTGATGAGATCTGGTGATTTTTCTGGTAAAATGGTGTGGGAGTTTTTGTTTGTCCATAATTTGGCTACGTCTTCTGGGACTTCAGGTAGTGGTTTGTTTTTGGTTTCTGGAAGAAGAATTGTGATGAGGATTCCTACAAAGGTCATGCAGGCACAAAGGAGGAATGGAAGTGGTTTCCACACATATTTTTCCTATTTAGTGTAGAAAATTGTATTAATTAATTAGCACCGGTATATATTTAAGGCATCTAGTGTTAAAATTATAAACTAAAATACAATTTTAATTTCAATTTTAATTTTATTTAGCCACTTATTGGCTAAGACAGTGAGTTTTAACTTCTAACACCAGATGGCAGTGCTTTTATTGAATCCATTATAATTATAATGTTACCAGTAGCATGACTTGTGGTGCTACAATTCCTCCAATTCTTCCCCAGAGATTAGCTACTCCCAGCAGCATACTTCTGATAACTGTAGGACTTGATTCACTTATGTGAATTGGCATCACTGAGAAATAAGCTGCCAATCCTGCACGACCCAAACCTGCTATTATAGTTGTACAGAGCAGGGCTTCATTGCCTGGTGGTAGAAATGTGAGTAAAAGGACTACTAGGACACAAACAAATGCATTGATTGATATTGTTGCATATGCCATTGTCTTTCGATAAACCCTAAAAAATAAAAATTGATAATTTTTTTAAATTGTAAGATTATTCAAGTAAATTACCAATTAAGGATAAAATATGATCCAATGATGACAGATAAATCAATGATACATGTAATGCAATAACTGATGTGGACGTTTGAGCCTATTGTGGTCATCGAATAAGCGATGGCATAAAAGGAAAAACAAGCCATAAAGCTAAAAGTAGAAAACGACATAAAATCTACATTGTACCGTCAACGAAACAACTTCATGACCTTCTTAGGGTTAAAATTAAACCAGAAGTAAATAAATTAGACAGAAGTTTGTTACTCTGTCTTATTTGAGGATGGATATGCAAAAATTAAAAAAAAAAATGTTGTCGTAAAAGCACTAATCACAACAGAGAAAAATTTGTCTTGCAATTAACTGTCTTTTTTCGCAGTAACTATTGCTACTCATGCACGGTGTTTGTAAAACCTATATTTTCCATGTTATCTTAATCCTAAATCTGCCACCCCTTCTCGTTAAATGTCTCACTGCTTAATTTTATGATCTGCCATTGTGGCGCTAAGCACTACAGTAGAGTTAGGATCATTATGGTATTCATGGGGAGGTAGATTTTTGGTTAAATTTGTTTATTATTGGGATTACTTACAAGAAGTAACAAGCTGCAGAAGATACGATGAACATTTGCTTGGTGCGAAACAAATCTAGGAAACCATAGTTTACTTGGTGGGTTTGTCTGTTCTGTTGGTTGGATTCAATGACCCTGATGATTTCCATTCCCAAATTTGGAGGAACTGGTAGATGGTTATATCTAGCAAAGCGCTTTAATTCTTTTTTTGCTTGCTCTACTTTATTCATTGCTATCAGCCATCGAGGACATTCAGGCAAAACCCTATGAAAGAAAAATTGGTACTATAAAGAATTAAAAGTATTGATTTTATTGAATTATTTTACCATATGAAAATAATAGTTATTGCAAATGGGATGCTGATGATTAGGTGAAGAGTTCTCCAACTTTTTATATAGTAATCTAAAGCTGTTAGCAATAACAGCATCAAGGGCCATTGTATTTGTGTAATTACAGCAACAATAGTTCTTCGATGTGGTAGAAATAGTTCTATGCACATTGCATAAGAAGTTCCAGAGGCACCCTAGGAAGGAAGTGAATTAAACTGGTTTATTGTTAATATTGAAGTTGCAGGAATAAATTATTCAATTGACTAGAATGAAATTATTGATTTCACTGGAATAAAATAATTGAATTTACTGAAACAAAATAATTGAATTTTGTGTTAATCACAGCATGGTGCTCAATTAAATGCTCTTTGATCTTCGTCACCTATGGGTAATGGTGTTTCTGGGACACATGTGGGGTGAAATGCAGGAAAGTTTATTCTGATTTTTTATATAAATCTAAACTCAATGTCTAGTCTTTCAATTAAAATGACAGGGGTTATTGACTAATCCCCAATTGCTCCTATTGAGACATCCTCCCCTATTTCCTGTTGTGGAAACTGAAGCATTAATGAACTGTGACAACTTTTTTTTAACATCCAATACAGAATTTTAGCAATAAATCTAAATCCACTAATGCATAAAAACACATAAATACCTGAAGAATAAGTCCTCCAAAAAATCTGAGAACTAGATAGAAATAATAATTCTCCACAAAAGCAATGCCAATTCCAACAGCAACATATCCATACAGACAACTCAGAATAATTGGTCTTCTACCAATTTTATCCGCTAAGTATCCGAAAAGACCGCATCCAATGGTAACACCAGCAAAATACACAGAAGTGGCCATAGCTGCTTGGTAATGTTTATCACATACCAAATCCCACTTTTAAAAAACATAGAAAACTGTATAAAACAACAAACTTATAATTATTTTCATACTTCTTGTGTAATCTTCCATTTTCCATCACTTGGATAATGTGTCCAGCCATGGGTGCAACCAATGGTGCCAGCACTGTGGTCGGTGAAGTTAATGTACATTAAACACGAATCATACTCTCCATTCATCAGTGTGGGAAGTGATTGATTGAGGAAAATGCCATCTGGTATCTTAATTACAATCAATTAATGAGATTTATAATTCAGTGAAATAAACTATTTCTGTTTACCCGGCAGTGATGTGGATTTGTTCCCATGCTGAAGATGGTCATCATGTTATTGAGTGAGAGAATGCACATAGTGAACCAGAGCATTGCCAAAACATTCTTCTGGTATTTTCCTGGGTCACCAAAATTGGCCAATAAATCATCAACTGAAGTAGAACCCATCCAGGGAGACTTGGCTGCTCAGTTGTGCTCTTACTGATTGTCCAACTGATTGTCACAATCAAAGTCAATTGACTTTTCACTGCCAGGTACAGATTAAATTTACTCTTGTCATAGCTTAAACAAAACGAACGTCAGCAAATCATAGTTACATAAAATGGTTTAGCGAAGCGATTATGAGGAAGTCGACCGTAATAATAGTCTTTAGAATATTAAGACATTTATGTTTTTTAGTACTAGTGTAAAGATTTATTACATCTCTTGACATAAAGCTAATTATTATATTAAAATTATAAAAAGTAATAAAATCTCCCACTCACTTTTTCATTGGTTTTTTTTCTCCTTATTGAGTTGATGTGATCAAGTTGCACTATGAGCTGGAAGTACTTTACTTTTAGTTGAAGGATGTTGACCTATTAAGATATGAAAATATTTTGTTTCCTATAAATATTTTGCATTGCATTATGAGGAACTGTTGAAGAAATGTGTTTTGGCTGCAAACATTTTTTGCATATGCTTTGTCTCAGTGACTTCCAAGTTATCTTATTGTTGTGATTGTGTGTTTATCATTTACACTTTTTCACAATTCAAAGTTTAGTCAGTGTTGTTTAGATGAGTGATGGTAAACACAATTTTATTTTATTTTAATTTTTTATTGTAAAATCTTTCAGTTTGTACATGTTGCTCAGTTGCAACACCAGAAATTCCTTATAGGCTTTATAGGAATTACATCAAGAATCACATAACAATTGATCATTGGGAAATGATATTTTACTTGATCTAGGATCTAAGTTATTACTTTTGGATTGCATAAACTCAGCTTTGCAAATGCAGATCAAAGTCTTGAGGTTATTTTAAAAATGGAGCTAATCTAATCAAAATACAGGCATAATTTATCATGTTATTGTGGATTCAGTTAAAGGCACATTTTCAAAATTCTCATGTTTGTTCCCATTGACTGATAAGATTAAACTGTGGCCAGTGTCCTTTGACCAAAGTGAGTCAACCTCCTCTGGAACATCAGGTAATGGCTTGTCCTTTGTTTCTGGTAACATAAAAGTTAAAATGGCTGCCAAACAGCACAAGATGGCACAGATGACAAATGGAAGTGGCTTCCACACATAATTTTCCTGGAATGAAAGAATTTTGTAGTGAAATTTCCTAATTTTTATATAAAACATACCAATAACATGACTTGTGGTGCCACCATTGCTCCAATTCGGCCCCAGAAGTTGGCAATTCCACATAGTAAATTTCTAAGCACAGTTGGACTTAATTCATTGCTATAAATAGGCATTGATGAAAAGAATCCAGCTAAAGATGCTCTTCCAACAGCTGCTGCAATAGTCACACCCATCTCAGTTGCTTGTCCTTCAGGTAGAGACAACTGAAGGATGACCACAACAAAACACACAGTTGAACAGAGAATGAGACTTGTAAATGATGTTGTTTTTCTACCAACCCTTGAAGAAATAAAATATATGTTTAATCAATCTTGAAATTTTATTTATAAATACCTTAACATGATGAAGTACATCATTATCACTGCTGCTAATTCCAGTAAACTAGTGACAGCAAAACTGAGGTACAGATTGACTTTGAAGCCAGCCATTGCAAATGAAATGCCATAAAATGCAAACATGGCCACAAAACTAAAGAAAAAATATATTAGAAATTTAAATGTTCTCAAGTTTTGTATTAATTATTATACTTACTAGTAATAGAATGAAATGCATGATATAATCCTCATTTTCTTCCTTTTTATCAAATCCATCAATCCATATGTCTTATCTACTTGCTTTCTCTTTTTATTTATTTCTTGCGTCACATTTTGCACATCATCTGCGATCTTAGATGACAGAGGCAGTTTATTGAATTTACAAACACGCGTTAACTCCATTTTAGCCCTTGACACTTTGCCAACTGCTAAAAGCCAACGGATTGATTCAGGTATAAGCCTAGAAACAAAAGTCAATTAATATCTATTGTTCATTTTATCTTAAATTAATAATTATACCATATGTATAAAATGGTGACTACAAATGGAACATTGCAGATCAAATGCACTGTCTTCCAGCTTTTGAAGAAGTAGAATAAAATGGACAATAAACATAGCATGCATGGCCACAAGCTCTGGGCTACTATTGCTACCATTGTTCTTCTGTGTGGTAGAAATATTTCAACAGCTGATATGTAAGCAGAATTAAATGCACCCTGAGAAGAGTTTTTAATAATTAGTAATTTGCAAAATGGGAATTTCAAATTCAACCAACTTGAAGAATTAATCCATGCAGGAATCTCAATGTGACATACATGTAAAAGTTAACTGAGAAGGGGATTATAGCTGTGATTATGATGTTGATGAGTAGAGAACAAACCATCACCGGTTTGCGGCCAATAATATCCGCTAAATAGCCGAAGGCAAAGGCACCGACCGTAACTCCGGCAAAGTAAAGCGTAGTGGCCAATGCTGCTTGGTAGTGTTTATCACAGACCAAATTAAACTAAAATAAATAAAAAAAAAAAAAAATTCAAATTAGAAATACAAGTAACTTTAACTTTATATTTTTTACAAAAAGTCATTATTTGGGGGGAAAAAAACCTTTCATTTGCGACATAAATGTCACTTTTCTCGAAAATAACTTACGATGACTTGCCAAAAAAAAAAAAAAAAAAAAAAAATTCAGAATAAGAAAGTAAAAAAAAGACAAAAAACATGTGATTGACATTTCGTTCTTGAGATTGACTTTTCACCAAAACAAAGAGATAAAGTATGACGTATTAAATATATCACAAAAATTTCCTGTCGGTACAAGTTAAAGACTATTACGACTATTTTACCTCTTGTACAATTGTCCATTCTCCATCAGGTGGATAAAACTCCCAACCAGAAGTGCACTCAGTGGTTCCCTCCATGTGATTACTGGCATTGACATATATAAGACATGACTCATATTCACCATTTTCATCTATGGGAATTGACTCATTTATAGACCAATCACCTGAAATCTATGAAAAAAAATTTATAAACTTAAATCAACTTCTAAAACTAATTTTTCATTCTTACAGTGCAGTGATGTGGATAAGTGGTAATAATAAACAAACTCATCATATTATTTAAAGCTAAACCACACATGCAAAAACACAGCAAAAACAGAACAAACACCTGGTATCTCCCAGGATCTCCCCCATACTTGCTCAATAAGTCATCAACATTGTGCACAGCCATGTTGGCAATGCTGTAACAAGATCTAGTTGTCACAGAGTGACGAAGTTTGGTCTAATATATTATCTTAAATTTTTATGACTGATTAAAAGATTGAGGATGAAGTTTATTGATTGTCAGTTTGTGATCTGATAAGTAAAAGAAAAAGCTTAAATATTTTATCAATAGAAATTTACTAAGTTTTAATATTAAAAAATTGATTTTTAATAAAAATTTATCGTCACGTAAATGTCAAGTTTATCAATACAATAATAACACCTGTCACAACTGCAGTGAGTTTTGTTGGAACGCTTATCAGTTGTGGATGCATATACTGAATTAGCCATTACTAACATCTGAAACTATTTCATAAAACAATCAATTTTTGTTGTAAGTACTGTATGTTACAAAGGTTTGTTAACTAGTTGATTTCTGATATGACGTTAAGAGATTTTTGATTGCAAGTTATGTAATGTTACACAATAGACAAGATAAAAAATTTGGGACTTATCTTAAATCTTAGCAATAAATAACGATTGGATTTGATTATAAACAATGTGATTGTGACACTTTTACTATTTGAATGGTGCGATGACTTGCGTGATGAAAATCCCTCTTAACCTTTCCGTACTGAGGCAAAAGTGATCTCTCCACCATTAACAAATTGTTTAAAAAAGAAAACAATTGGATGATTTTTTTGAAATAAAATTTTATTTTACAAAAATTACAAATGCAAAATTATGGAAAGGATTTAAAATAAAAAGAAATTAAATTTGTATAATTTTGAAAGTAAAGGTGTATTTTTAGCTCCAGAAACACATTCAATTAATTAAATATTACAAAAATGAGGCAAACACATGGAAATAATTCAAAAAGTTAAGATATTTAAAAGTTTACTTTTTAACGTTTGATATAGATTATTACAAAAATGGTGTTTACCATTGATGATTTTTTGCTTTTGCTTGGTAAACCGGGCCGGTATCAAATCATTGCTTGTTTGCTGCTCTGTAGCAACACATATCCATTTGCATTCAACAATATGTTAATGATTTTTTATGGCATTACACCTAAACATCAGTGCAAGGTAAACTTTTTAAAATATGCCTATTTTATTCATTTACGTATCGTACTTTAGAATTTATTTTTTAGGCACGTGTAGAAAATACTTTAACCGATTTTAATTATGTCAATTTCACTTCCCACGTTTGTTATTTTACTGTTGTTACAAATGGAACACGTAACGAAACAATTGAGTGCACATCTGGATGGGAATATGACGCAGAATACCAAAGCCGTTCTATCGTGTCTGAAGTAACCACAAATACATAAAAAAAATATTTTATGATAAATATTAAAAAATGTTACACGTCGATCTTTTCCAGTGGGACTTGGTGTGCGACAATAAATGGCTCGTAAGTCTCGGAACCAGCATCTACTTTTTGGGTGTGATGATAGGTGGCGTTTTTGGAGGATGTTTAGCTGATAGGATCGGTCGACAACCTATGATTTTATTTGCAATTTATCTGCAGCTGTTTTTGGGGTTGGCGGTTGCGTTTGTACAGAATTACACATTTTTTGTGATTATTAGGTTCTTTCAAGGAATTGCTCTTCAAGTACTCGTACATACATAAAAAAATTATTTAATTTTAAAATATAAAATGATTACATTTTTCAGATCCTTCACCCGTGTTCATATACACTCATGATGGAAATGCTTCAACCATCAATGAGAAACAAACTTGCCTCTTGTGTTAGTTTTACTTGGACTTCCGGTTTCGTTATTATAGCTGCAATAGCGTGGGTTTTGGATGATTGGCGACACGTGCAACTTTCCATGACACTTCCTAGCATCGTTTCACTGTTTTACTTTTGGTTCATTCCCGAATCGATGCGTTGGCTCATCACGCAACAGAAAGTGGACAAAGCTGAGGCACTGGCAAAGAAAATTGCGAAATTCAACAAGATCGAGCTCAGTCCCAACATTCGTGCTCAGATTGAGCAATTATGTCTGAATTGTGCAAAGAAAACGGCGCACAGTGTCACAAATAATAGCTACACTTTTGTAGATTTGTTCAAAACACCACAAATTAGGAAATATACGTTAATTTCTGCATTTACCTGGTAAAGAAATTTATCAACCCAAAATATATCTTCACGCTTTTTTGTTTTTTTTTAACAAGGTTTACTGCATCTGCGGTTACTTATGGAATTGCATACGGTTTATCATTGCTTGGAAGCAATGTGTATATAAGTATCATCATCTCTAACGGTATTAAAATGAGTTTGTGCTGGGTCAGTTTTTTATTGCTAAAAAGGTAAAAACTTTATGTAAGTAAAGCGTAAAGAAAAGTTTGTTATAAATTTTGTTATACAGATTCGGTCGAAAACGTCCGTTGATTGCAACAATGGCTTTGGCTGGGCTTTCTTCTGTGATTGCTTCATTTATTTTGTATTTTGGTGAAGGTGAAAAGACAAATTTTATTTTTTTTTTAATGAAAATTGTTATTGTAAATTATTGAATTGTGACAGATTCCCCAACAAGTAAAATTGTATCAACCGGTGCAGCTATCAGTGGTGCACTTTTTATGGCATTTACTTGGGGTATTTTATTTGTTTATACTACAGAATTATATCCTACTGTAATCAGGTATGGGTGTAACATGTTGGACTATTACATTTTTTCTTTTGATATTTTTTGTGTTTTTAGGAGTTTTGGAGTAGGAAATGCAGGATTTTTTACCAGAATTGGTGGCATTGTTGCACCGCAAATAGTTCACTTAGTAAGACATAATTGTGCTGTGGGCAACTTTAAATAACATAATTTTAACTAATTTTCTTAAGGGTAATATTTTGTGGAAACCAGCTCCTTTTGTCATATGTGGATTACTTAGCATTGTATCTGCTTTACTGGTTCTTCTGCTACCAGACACACATAAGAAGCCAATGCCAGACATGATTGAAGATGCGGAAAAGAAAAGTGAAAGAAATGATTCAAACTCAAAAATAGAATCATTATTGATGACTAATTGATTTCTTTTTATTGTTTTTTTTTTAAAGCATTGGATGAAATTTTTCGAAATAAAATTTTATTTCACAAAAAATTACAAATGAAAAATTATGGGAAAAAAATTAAATTTGTAAAATCGGAAAGTTGAAAGAATTTTTCCTCCGAAAACACGTTAAATATAAAATATCATATTAGCAACATAAAATGTGATAAATTACGAAAAATTAACCCAGTTGAACATCGAAATTAATTTGTGGGTGACTGTTCGCTTCGAAACATTTTTGCGTATTTCTAAACAAAAAACTAGCTGGTTGCATGATGGCACATTTCATTTGGGCGCGTATTTGTTATGTACCGGTACTAAGGAATCTGAAAAAACGTTATTTTGAAGATGATAAGTGGTGAAGTTACAAAGATAAAGTTGATTCTTTGTCTGATTTTACCTTGCAATGGTGTTTGGGTGTAATGCCGTAGAAAACCATAATCATATTGTTGAATGCAATTGGTTACACGTTGCTCAACAACATCAAGCAAGAAATAATTTGATACCGACAAAAAATTGTCAATGGTGAATTCTGATTATAATGCAAAAAGTGTTGAGATTAATCTAACTGACTGGATGGGAAAATTCTGCACGACAATAAATCTAATATGCTTGAATTTATAAACTATAATTGCAAATACAGTTTAATTAAAATCATAAATAAAACAATTATGCAACATTTTAATTAAATGCAATGATCAGAGGGATCAGAGGTAGTCCGAGTGCGCGCGCTTTGGTGGCAGAAAGTGACAACTCAGGGAAGCTATAACATACGGACACGCTACAGCATAAAGGCACATCCATCTTGTCTTACTATCTGTGGAGTAAAATATTTTTGAAGTTTGCATTATTTTTTGAATTTTTAACACCATTTTATGCAAATTCAGTTTGCAATTGGGTCTGCTACTAAATACATGCAGCAAACTATTTTGAAAATTTGTGATGTCACCAAGAATGGTGATTTTAGTACGCTACAGCATTAACAGACAAGATTAAAAATTATTTTTTAGTTTAGAAATTTAGCTTATCAGTCATAAATCTATTTATTTTTACTTTTTAACTGATAATTTAAAACTGCTTATCAGAATAAACGAACTTTAGGGTTAAATATTGGGACCAGCAAAATAAGGTAACCACACAAGCGTGTGGTTATGAACAGACTGACTAATCTTTTATTCAGGTAATTGCAGAGAAGAATTTGAAAAGAAGGTGCATTTCAGGAATCTGAACCTGTCGCATATCATTGTCATCTACTGTCAAAGTGGAAATCAATTTCCAACAAAAGATTTATTATCTATCAGTGACAAACAGTTTGCACAAAAAAATCTCAAAAATGGCACTCACCATTGACAATTTCTTGCTTGTTCTTGGAAAACCAGGCCGATATCAAATCATAGCTTGTTTGATGCTCTGGAGCAACACATATCCAATTGCATTCAACAATATTGTGATGGTTTTTTATGGCATTACACCCAAACATTACTGCAAGGTACCGTACCGTATAGTAATCCAAATCATATGGGAAATCAAAAAGGTGCAAAAAATCTAAGGAGCGAAAAAAATATTAGGTTTTAAATGGTTTTGTAGTAAAATTTTGAGCTTTTAGTTTTTGTCAGGGCTAGCTTTTAGGTTTTTCCAGGAATGCTACAAAAGGCGTTTATAATTTTGACACTTATTACAAATATTGAGGCTTTACTGTAACTAAAAAAAAAAAACTGGGGGATAAAAGGTTAAAGCTTTTAATTTAAATTTTCCTAAATACTTTCACGTTCTTCTGCTTTAAAGTAGACTTTATCATTTTTAGATGCTTTGTTTTTATATTTTCCACACTTTTAATTTATTTTTTCAGATTCTTAATGAAAACAACAACACTAAATTTAACAGTCTTAATTACACATTCCAAACTTGTTCATTGACTTCACTTTCAAATAATGAAACGTCTACAATTGCTAAATGTACTTCAGGATGGGAATATGACCTGGAATACAAACACCGGTCAATTGTTTCTGAGGTACCACTAAAAGAGTAAATTGCTTACAAAGTGCTTTATGTCAGTGTTTTTACAGTGGGATTTAGTGTGTGACACTAAATGGCAGCTGAGTGTTGGGATCAGCATCTACTTCGTGGGAGTGATGATAGGTGGCGTTTTTGGTGGATATCTAGCCGATAGAATTGGTCGCCAGCCAATGGTTTTATTTGGGATTTACTCGCAAGTAGTTTTGGGACTGACTGTTGTGTTTGTAAAGAATTACGTGCTATTCGTGACAATTAGATTCTTCCAGGGAATTATATTACAGGTTCAGAGTACTTTTTTTTTAAATTTAGGCTATTGTTTAGGTTAGCGACCATTCCTGATTGGTTTGATTTCGGGTTAGTGGGGTAGTTGAACTTCCTGGGTTCGAATGTGGTCGTGGGTTTTGTCGGAAACAAGTCAAATTTGCAAAACCAACGTTTGAAGCCACAGTTTCGATAACACAAGTGAACTGAAAAATTGCATAAACAGTCGATTTGTTTGTTAGCATTACCTACCTAACACCTAGGCCCAGCAGGTGGAAGGATGTACACTCATACCTTGTTATACGACCGAGATACGTTCCTGGAAAATTGGCTGTAAAGCGAAAATGTTGTATAACGAATCATAATACTGTAGATACTGTACATATGGAATTTTCAAACGTTTATGGCTGTATATCGAAAAAATAAGACTGTAAATCGAAACTCAGCCATAATTAGAAAAGACTGTTACAGTTAAGAGCCATATAAAGAGCAGCTGTATAGCGAGGTATGAGTGTATAGCTGGAAAAGCTGTGTGCTTGATTTACAGATGGTTCTGATTCGTGCAGATCAGTTGTGCGCATAGGAAATGGTCGCTAATGTAAAGAATTTTCTAAATTGTTAATGATAACTTGAGTTAAATTTAAAGATTTTTTATTCTTCCCAGTTGCTTTTTACGTGTTCATATACACTAATGATGGAAATGCTTCTACCAACATTGAGAAACAAAGTAGGTGCTCTTTCAAGTTTCAGTTGGACTTCTGGTTTTGCTATAATGGCTCTAATATGTTGGGTTTTGGACGATTGGCGTCACGCGCAACTTGCAATGACGCTTTTCAGCATCATCTCTTTCTTTTACTTTTGGTTCATCCCCGAATCGATGCGTTGGCTCATCACGCATCAAAAAGTGGACAGAGCTGAAGCACTGGCAAAGAAAATTGCAAAATTCAACAAGATACAACTTAGTCCCGACATTAGAGCTCAGATCGAGCAGTTATGTCAGGAATGTGCTGCAAAAGTGCAAAATGTGACAAATAAGAACTACACATTACTCGATTTAGTCAAAACCCCACAGATTAGGAAACGTACATTAATTTGTGCATTTACATGGTAAAGAAACTGATAAAACACAATACAAATTCTAAATGTAACTTTATTTTTTATATACAAGGTTTAGTGCTTCTGTGGTCACTTATTGCATTATTTTTGGTTTGCCGTCGCTTGGAAGTAACGTGTATATGAGCATCTTCATCATCAATGCAATTGAAGCGAGTTTATGCTGGATTAGTTTTATATTATTGAAGAAGTAAGTAATTCAATAAATAGCTATAAATTGAATAGAACGTAATCATTTTTACATACTTTGGATATTTAGGTTCGGTCGAAAACGACCGGTGATAGCAACAATGGGTTTAGCTGGGCTTTCCTGCATTATTATTCCATTTATTTTATATTTTGGTGGAGGTAAAGTTGAAATTCGCGAGTTTCAAGCAAAGATGGCACTGACTTCTTGAATTTCTGATAGATTCATCTGCAACAAATTTTGTTTCAACTGCTGCAGCTCTTGTTGGTAAACTCTTCATGGCATTTACTTGGGCTATCATTTCTGTTTACACAATTGAATTATATCCAACTGTGATAAGGTGTTGATTTAGTCAATTTTATATGGTTTTGTTTTTTATTATTAATTTTTTGATGATTATCTGGTATTAGGAGTTTTGGCGTAGGAAATGCAGGATTTTGTACAAGGCTCGGTGGCATCGTGGCACCGCAAATAGTTCTTTTAGTAAGACGAGTTATATTTTGTGAAACAAACAATGAAACAAAACCGTTGTTTTATTTATGTTTTAGGGTAATACGTACTGGAAAGCAGCTCCTTTTCTTATTTGTGGATCACTTGGTATTATATCTGCTCTTCTCATTTTTCTATTACCGGATACGCATAAGAAATCAATGCCTGATATGATCGAAGATGTGATAAACGGGCAATATAAAGAAATGCCTTCAAGCTCAAAAATAAAACGGTTGTTGACAGATGAAACCGTTTAAAACTGAAAAGGAGAGATTCTCATGTTCTCCATTTTGAGGCTTTGATTTACAATAAAGCACATGTAACAGTAATGAATTAATGGGGCGCCATATTTGGAGCGTGTGGCCCTGGAGCGAGCGGCACAAGCGCGGAAAACAGCTAGCACTTAGGAATCTCGCGTTTGTGCAAATTTTTGCCCGCGCGAAATAACTGAGCGCGAGATTTCGCTGGCGCGAGATTTCGCTGGCGCGAGACTCCCAAGTGCAATTCGGCTAGTCAGAAGCGCGTGTCGGAATAAGCGCGAGTAGTTTTAAGCGCGAAAATTTTTTTTCCTTTTTTTTTTATTAATTTCAATTTAAAATAAATTGAAATAAAATAAAATGAAATGAAATGAAATGAAAGGAATTGAATTGAAAGTAAACTGAAATAAAATAAAATAAAATAAAATAAAATGAAAGGAATTGAATTGAAAGTAAACTGAAATAAAATAAAAAAAAATGAAAGGAATTGAATTGAAATAAACTTATAAAATTTAATCATTTTAATCATTAATTAACTTAATCATTACGCCACATATACCGGAAAAATGTTATCCACATCCTGTCTACATACCGGACATCTGTTTCGAACTCTCTGTGCACAGTCCATACAACAGGCAAGGTGACCACATGGTGTGAACAGTGAATTTCTTCTGACGACTCCGCAAATTACACACATTGTGTCTAGGTTAGCTACTGGAGATGGGGGACTCGCTGGCGGTGGGGGACTCGCTGGCGGTGGTGGAGGAACAACTGCCGCGTTTCGCGTTCGACGAACAGGCCTCGCATTTCGCCGAATTGTTCGCCGAATTGTCCCTCGTAAATTACCATTACGACGCGATGATGCGGACAATAATCGCCTTAGTGCGAGCGGAGGTCTTCGCCGAATTGGAGTAACTTCCGGAGTTGCGGGAATAGGAGAAGCGGGCTGATGTATTGGTTGTTGTGCAGCGACACCCTCCTCGATATCATCGTCATTAACGTTTGCATCGACTTCCCGTACAGCATACGAAATTCGGAGATATTCGGAAACAGTGTACCGATTTGTGTCAAGTTTTTCTTGCGCCAGAACAACTCGCTTATCATTAAGAACATACTTAATTTTTCGCAAGCGGTGTATTACTAATCCTTGACTCGCACGAACAGAATCCTGTCTTGTTGCGTATTCGATCGTTCCCAACTTTTGCAGAAATTCCCAAACATTTGGGTGTACGAGACCAACTCGACTAAGTAGCGTACTTGTAAAAAAAAAAAAAGTTATAAAATCATGTGTGGGGACCCATATGGTTTTGTAAAAAAAAAAGTTATAAAATCATGTGT